>JASDQU010588680.1:0-14350 GCA_032191745.1 Picea mariana
TAACCTGTAACCATGTTGATAAGATAAAAATGATGGAATTATTCCTTGAAAAACATTAATGGAGTTTCTAAGCAAGAAGGAGTGACACCTCAATTTAATGGTGAAACATCATTAACTTCCATTAAACAAATTTAATGATTTAAATATTTAAATTAAATGGGATCCATACATATGAAATAAGGCTTGGTAATAACCATATCCTAAATTTGGTTTCACTAAGGGTCTATCATGATCAAAGAAGGAAAAGTAGTTGTGATCAACATTCCCAATTCATAAAAAGCCCTATATACAATTTTCAGTTCACTCTTATTGATTTTTCCGATAAAAATATTACCAATAATGCCCAACTAACATTCTGCCATATAGACTTTAAACAACCATACAATTTCAATTAAATAACGATGAAAAATTTCCAACATAACCGATATATAGAATTTTTTTAACCATGCATGAGTGCAAGAAAAACCTTTAGAAATTTAACTATTCATATCAATTTCATAATATTAACTGTTCATAATATTGTATGGTGGATTCATGGTGAAACCTTTTTTTTAGCTCTTTAATTGGTTGCATGGTAATAATTTTGTTCCTACTTGATAAATCAAAATATTATTGCATATCCATACCTTGATACAAATTGTGAGTTTAACTCTGGAAACAATTTCACTACATTAAGAAGGACCTTTGCGGTGAGGAGTTTCGCATATGTTTTTCGGATAATCCACAGTTGGTATCATTTCGTCGTCGACGTTTCAAATCCGAATCAGGATTCATCATCAGGACTAATCGTCGAGTTAG
The DNA here is from genome assembly GCA_032191745.1 of Picea mariana. Classification (NCBI taxonomy): domain Eukaryota; kingdom Viridiplantae; phylum Streptophyta; class Pinopsida; order Pinales; family Pinaceae; genus Picea; species Picea mariana. The sequence continues at coordinate 799 of JASDQU010588680.1, forward strand.
ATCTAGCTGATCATCATCAATTAATACTATAAATGCTGAACAATTAAAAGTTATTTAATTGAGTCGGCTGTCTTAATTTCAAAATATAATTTAGTTTAATAAACGAGACTTAATATTAAAGGGATTTAAATTAGGGTTTTGCAAATAATAGCTAGTGTGTATAAGTATAAAAACTAGGTTAAACGAGGCTTTATATTATTTGTTTAGGGTTTTAGGTAATTTGTTAGGTTTTACTCACTCTTAGTTATTTAATAGTAGTGGTTTTCTTTTAGTTATTTATTTGTTTTTAGGGTTTAGTTATTAGGTTTTAATTTTAATTAATTATTTAGTAGTGTTAGTGTAATTGTAGTGGGGTTATTAGTGGTTTATCTTAATAACATAGGATAACATATTAATATTGAGGATTACCTATTTAGTTATTTTATTTAAGCACTTTGTTTTAGTTATATTTAGTTAATAGAATTGATAGTGTTATAATATAAGTTAGTGGTAATAATATCTAGTGAGGGTATTAGGGTTTGTAAAAGGATTAGGGTTTAAATTAATAAGTGTATAGAGACATGTTTTTTATTTTTTTTATTTTTTTTTTTTAAATTGCCTAATATCTAATGTCTGCTTCGTGTTCCTTTCTTATCTATTGCCTTCTTGATGTCCCTATCTCTATATCCAATGTTCTTGAAGACCTTAGTTAAGTGGTCTATTTCTTCTTTGAGATGTTCCTTGTAAGGATTAAGGAACACGAAGCAGACATTAGAAAGGAACGTACCCGTACCTCCACCTTAGAAGAACACTCCCACAAAACCAAACATTAGGTTTGCCTTGAGGATACCAAGATACTAGCAAAAGAGGGTCACTACTACAAAAGATGCTTAAGAGAAGCTATAGAAATAATCAAGCACCCCAACAGCATGAACAGAGACGGTGGCCTGGAGGTAAGCATCTTTTGGCACCCATTAGTCAACCAATTAAAGGAACATCCTGGGACAAATCAGGTATGACACCGACCTTTTCTTTTCCCACTTGTTTTGGTTTAAATTGAATAGGTTTAGGGGTCTATACAGTCCTAATACTACTATAAAAATTCTTATTTAAAAAAACTTGTCACTACACACTTTATTAATTAAACCCTAATCCTTTACACACCCTAATACCCTCACTAGACATTCTAACCTACAAACTCATATTAAAAACACTATCAATTATGCTTAAATAAAAAAATCTAAATGAGTAAGGAAACCTAGAATTCACTACTAACTTAAAAAAATTTCAAAAAATTTTAATTTTTTTTTAAAAAACATGTCTCTATACACTTATTAATTTAAACCCTAATCCTTTTACAAACCCTAATACCCTCACTAGATATTATTACCACTAACTTATATTATAACACTATCAATTCTATTAACTAAATATAACTAAAACCAAGTGCTTAAATAAAATAACTAAATAGGTAATCCTCAATATTAATATGTTATCATATGTTATTAAGATAAACCACTAATAACCCCACTACAATTACACTAACACTACTAAATAATTAATTAAAAGTAAAACCTAATTAACTAAACCCTAAAAACAAATAAATAACTAAAAGCAAACCACTACTATTAAATAACTAAGTAAGAGTTAAACCTAACAAATTACCTAAAACCCTAAACAAATAATATAAAGCCTCATTTAACCTAGTTTTTATACTTATACAGCTATTATTCGCAAAACCCTAATTTAAATCCCTGTAATATTAAGTCTCATTTATTAAATTAAATTATATTCCAAAATTAAGATAGCCGACGCAATTAAATAACTTTTAATTGTCCTGCATTTATAGTATTAATTGATGACGATCAGCTAGCTCTAACTCAACGATTAGTCCTGATGATGAATCCTGATTCGGATTCGAAACGTTGACGACGAAATGATACCAACTGTGGATTATCCGAAAAACATATGCGAAGGACCTTTGCGTTAATTTTCAATCTTTGGCTAAAAAGAATTATATGTGCAAACACAGAATATGGTAGTTACCTTTTATTAGCACAATTACAAGGTGAACTAAAGGTATCTAACATGGAATTTGTTTCTTGAAAATATCAAAGCTATTTTGTTCATCATCGATTCATAAGGTACACAAACCTTTCAACAAAAACATAAACTAAAATATAAAAAAATTTCGTTTCTCCGATCTGTAAGTGGGACAACTTTTTCTTACTCTAGATTTGTCATTTTACTTAAAGCGTTCAACACGACAGGTATAAAAGAAATCTAAATAGAAAAATTTAATAAATTAAAATTACATAAATTAGAATATAGGCAGGCAAGGAATCAACCGATTAAAAATATATCATTTTTATAGGTAAGAGAAAAATTGTTGTCCCTAAAAATCGTTGTCCAAAAAGGTCGTTGTCCATAAAATCACTGCCATTCTATAGGTAAAAAAAAATGCATTGTTCAGAATAGTTACAGAGAATAAAACACCACCTAAACTACCCCGGGCCATCCATGATTTACTATTTCAAAATTTCTCTGCCAGAATAGAAAAACGTGGAATTAGTTGACTAGGGGTATAAAAAGCCAATCTATCAATGCATTCACCTAAAAGAGGGAGCGCATGAGCCAAATACTTGCCCCACGCATATGCACGAGTTACATGTGGAAGGTTGGGGCTTGTGCACGATCTGACCAAGGGAAATTAGGTAATAATTCTAGGAAGCAAGCAAGACGAAGTCCAATACAGAATGTGTTCTTACTGAAAGGAAATCCTAACTACATGATACACTTAATAAATGTTCCACTGCAGAATATAAATTCTTTAATTGGACATTCAACTGCGGTTTTGGGGATAACTTGCTCATTCCTTGGAGAAAATGTTCGCGTAAGAAGAAACAACAAAAGATAGTGGTTTGGATCTAACATTCATTTCTTGGATTTTTGTTTTTGGATATAAAATTTGTAGGTCTCAAATCCTGTACCGTAATACTCACTTAACCAATGAACTCAGAGGAAGTGATTATAGCGACAGTCAAAGCGATTCGTTTTTATCTGGCACCAGGATTGTCTTGGAATCTGAATTATTTCATATTTTTTGTTCTGAACAAATCAAGCCTCAGTCATTAACTAAATGTGAATGCCGATTGTACCTTTTGTGTACACAAGAGCACAACAAAGGGCCGAAGGGATAACCTTTTAATTGGAAACTTCAATTCAAATTTTAAATTCTTCGTAACTAACGAGAATATCCACTCATATTGAGTTATTATTCAGGTTTAATCGACGGTAAAAGGAATCGGATTTGTGATACCCTTCAAAGTAAGAGAAGATTAGACAATGGTTGGGTTGGCATAGAGTCATTAGGATTTGTTGGTTACTCCCAACTAGTTGGGTGATTTTGTGACAACCCTATTATACTCTATGTCTAGATCATTGTTAGAGCAGCTATCTCCCTTATCTAGGAAGATTGCACTATTGATATAACAATGTGAAAGAGTTCTTTTGGACAAACAACCATGCCTAGGCTCAGATGAACCGATCCATCCCCAGGCCGTATTTTTTTTTAAAACTTCCACATCCAATAAACATAGTATTTTTAGATTTGGATCGGAGTACTATCGTGGGAACAAAAGAGTTACTAAAAGTGTGAGAAAAAGGAGACAACCTCCAAGAATGGAAACGCTTCACAGTCTTGACATTGATTCACATGAAAAGATTAAAAACAAAAATGCAGATCGCAGTAAGGATTAAAAACACAGTAAGGAATAATACATGTGTAACTATCGCTCAACAAAATTTACTGTAAATATCTACTGAAGGGTGGGCTTACCAAGAAAAATGACTGTTAAGAGCCCATCTTGACTACAACCAACATCCTAAAACCACAATAGGAATTGAAACTGAACAAGCATTTAAAGCAGTACTATGAAGAGATATATTAGCGACAACTGGAAATAATATCATACACAATTTTTTTTTAACTGAAATATAATAAAATTTAAATACGCGTACCGAATCTAAAGGTGTTGATCCCGTAGACGTTGTCTCATGCATTCGCTCCATCCAGATCCCACTTGTCGATCGATGAGACCTCATCGATACCTCCCAGCCAATGCTAGGGGTACTCTTCTTCCCCCTACACCCCCCCGAGTCGCAAAGGGGCCATGAACACAATACCAAAGAATGCTATCACCCAAATCACCTTGCAAGGTTGAGCTACCACTCATTACTCGAGATGGGTATCCCAACTCCCATAAGAGAAAGTTCAGTCAGTATGAAATTTCAGCGACGTAACGTTACACAAGCCAAATGTGATCCATACTCCTCCTCCTCCTTCCTTTTTATATAGTTTTCTTAGTCATTAGTTTAAAAAAACTCTCATTAGATTCATTTTTCATTTAATTAATTTCGAAAAACCTCCCTCGTACACATGTCGCCTGATCCCCTAGTTGCACCAGAAAATCAATTTTATTAATTAATTTAATTTTCCTATTTTCCTCACCCACCTAAAAGCGTTCCTAAAAACACTCCTCGATGTCCCAATATTCCCTTACAATTATTAAATGAATTACGCCTTACTCAAATCCTAGTTGAGTTCATAAATAGAAAGTTCCAAAGGCTAGATTCCTTACTAAGTTGGGCATTTCCCTTTTTCTTTAAGTTTCCCCTTTTCTTTAAGTTTCCCTTTCTTTTAAGTTTCCCCCCTTTTTCTTTTTAACTGAAAATCAAATTTAGCAAGTGTAGACAAAACAACCATTTACCCTTTTAATAAATTTAATCCTCCATTACAATTTTTACTTTAATAATTAAAGTTTGAATTTCTTACTCCCCCTTTCTTATTACATGTCTATTTAGTTTTTCTTTGTCCACATGTTCTACTTAGACCTAGGTTTTAATTTCACTAGGTTGGGAAACAATTTTTAAGGGAACATTTGTTATTAAACTTACTAATCACATCATTCTTTTTTTAGGCGGACCAGGTCCTAAGGAGGCATAGTTTTCTAGGCACTAAGTTTATTAACTTACCATTTAAAATCGCGACATGCCCTTCAGGACACACTACGTTCTCTAAGGGTGCCAATCGCCTCTTTCCGTTTTATTTTCACGTCGTTCCCTTCAAGATGCACTACGTGCTCCAAGGGTGCCACTTGCCTCTTGATTGAATTTGGTAGACGTCAAACCCCTGGAGTCAATACTCCGTCATGTGATCTTGTGGGAGACTAAGGGACTCTAAGGAATAAGGACCCTTCCTTATTGCACGCCCCTTAGAATCATTGTGAGTGACTGTCACAGTCTGCCCTCATGACATCATGGGTCTTCTCGAACTAGGTAATCGTTAACCTATAGTTTGAGCCACGACGAGAGAGCTAGTATGTTGTGGCAGGGTTGCTGCCACACCTCTCCTTCAATGTCTCTAGTTGTCGTGCGTGACCCCTTTACTCCAAATGTGAGTCTAGTTGGCAAGCTATTGTTAGCCTGCATCCATCAACAAATCACATCAGAAATACAAATCAATATCACAATATCTAATCATATGTACATATGTCACATAAACAACATTCAAACCCTAATAGTCCACTCCCTAACTTGATCCGGTGTCCAAGGGGTTTCATCGATGCCTCAACATCCTCAACGTCCAGAGTCCTACACACTCAGGAGAACACAATCAATAGCACATGTCTATGTAAATACAACAAAATAACATATCATCAAATCCACAATATCTCATAATCATAATCAAAACAACCAATAGTATAATGACCTAGATTAATTGCACGCAAGTGTCCTCAAAGAATAAGTCTGCTCAGTGTGCGCAAGAGAGGGATGTTACACTTGTTGAGATTTTGGTTTTGGGTTGTCTTGCATGGTTGCGTGGTGATTGTGAGGCTGCATTGTGAAAATTTGAAAAGAGAAATATCTCTCTCCCTCCCATAGCTAGAATTCATTGAATTGAATGATTTGCATTGACATCTTTTCATTTCTTTGGTTGGGTCAATAATCACAACTTCACTAAAGTTTAATTCATCTTCCCTCCACTTGAAAAAAAACCAGAAGAAAATATTTCACAAATAAAAATCAACTAGACTATTTTATTTGCTAGAAAACCAACATTAGTTAGGCTTAGAGCCTTGTAATAGGATTGGAGAGTTAATTTTCCATGGCCACCAAATGAAACATATAGTCATTAACGAGTGTAAAATAAATTTTTACAACCAGTGTGTCGGGAGCCTCCTCTAACACAGAATTTAAGAATGAGGTCCACTTGGTATCGCTTGCCTATTGGTTTTGGTGCGGAGTGCTAGTTTTGGTGATTACCCTTTCCTTCTAGTTTTATGATATTGCTTTGACTACTATGTATACGGGGGTTTCAATAGTGTCGACACCTCCTTTTGAGGTATTTTTTTTGAATCTTAAAGAACATTTACCTTTCCCTTAAATGTGATCGGACCTATGACTGTCTTCCTAGTCATTGATTATGAGGTGGTAGCCTTAGTGACCACTCATAGGTAACCTACAAAGGTGAATGTAAGTGGGACGTGCTTGTAGTACCTAGGGAAAACATTCATTCATGGTATTAGTTCCCCCAAAGGGTGTCTACCTTAATAAATGGTACTTGCATTGGTCATGGTTGTTTCATGGAGATCATCATAATTTCTCTTCATACCTATGCTATCCAATCTTGTAGGGACTTCATCTCTCCCAAAGGGTTGGTTTTCGAAAGGTCCCCTGAGCTATCAATTTACTTGCTATTTCCTATATTGGTTAGGGGTTTTATTTTTGGTTCTGAGTCTACATTAGCCTTAGGTTGAAGTGTGTTTTTAATTTCACATATTATATTCATCATGTTTGAATCATTGGGTCGATCCCATCGAATATGAGGACTTCATCCCATCATGGAGGTACAACCACCTCTTAAGTGGTGTAAATTAGGTGACCACAAATTCAAAGATTCTCATCTCTATTTTGAGGAGTGTGGGCCTATTGAAGTGGAAGTGGTTGATGAAATTTCTCCACCTAAATTTAACCCTCCTTTGAATGATTTTAATACCCCCATACTAGTCCAGGTTAGGGAGTTCTTTAATGAATCTTTTTCTTTATTTAGTGATCCTCACAACATGTTGGACTTAAGTGTTTCATCCAATGTGGATAATACATAAAACCATGAGTGTGAATGGGAGCATCCCAATGATGTCCATATTATCATCCTTGAGTACCAATGGACCTACACCATCTTTTTCCATGTCATAATGTCCCTCCATTTGGGGGATACTATTTTTTTCTTCCTTTCCTTCCATGAGTATACCTAGAATTCCAATGGCCATCCTACCATTTATGATGCCCACACCTAGATCTTCTTCTATTGGGGGGCAAGCCTTGGTTTCAACATCCTGAGTGGAATTCCTTCAACCTGTACCATTCCTATGAGCATCTCGACAATGTCGAGTGTTATTTTTCCATTTGGGTGGAACATACCTAGTGGTTTTGGGACTATCCCTAGTCATCTTGGGCATAGTAATGTGTTGGGAGGATTTAATTTTCCATTTTTTAACACACCTTTCCTTGGGGGGGAACTTTAGACAATTTGGTGGCTATCCCTTCACGCATACATATGGTCCGTTGGGGTTCTTCCCCAAGGATATTTTTGGGAATTATTTTCGTTTAGGGTCTATTCCTACCCCTAGGAACATTCCCCTTGGGGGCATGTCTAGTCCTAGGAGAATTCATGCTCTTGGAAGTGCTTCCATTCCTAGAATTAATTACCCTTCTAGAACCCTAGATCCTTCTAGAATGAAAAACATGGGGGGACCACAAAGTTCATCTAGGTCTCAAGGAACTTCATCCTTGTCTCAATATTCATTTTCTCATACATCATTTCCTTTCTTGGAGACGTTATAATTTCTCAATCTATCATGTTTGAAAAATGACCCCATTTCCCATGACCCTTAATGGTCAATTATACCTGCTAAGATCCCATTGGACATGCCAAAATTTAAAGGAAAGTCAGGAGAAGGCCCATCCACACACATAATGACATATCATTTGTGGTGTTCATCCAACTCCTTGATGGATGAAAGTATAAGATCATGTATTTTCCAAAGATCCCTGACCTGAAGTGTTGCCAAATGGTATATTGAATTGAAGGAAATTTCCTTCAATAGTTTTAATGACTTTTCAATGGCGTTTTTAGCACATTATCAATTTCCCATCTTGTATGATATAGGAAAAGAAATATTTACATCACTGCATCAATATACTTCCACTCACATTTTCAATCATATACATGAGTGGAGATGAAGATGAAGGATGATCAAGACCTAGATTCTAGATCAACTCTTGATGGAGTGGTTCACAAAGTCTCTGCTACCACCCATTTCCAAGGATGTTTCTATGGAAAGGATGGCTACTGAGGATCAATCCATATTGAATTCCCAACACTTAGATTTTATTTATTCTCAGTCAAGAACTATTTATGATATCATTCTGTATGCTCCTCGAATACTTACAGATCTAAGAAAACTGAACCTAGGAACCCATGCCAATGGTGTGATTGGTTATGTATCCCATGCATCTATGGGCCATCTCATGCATCGAATGATTCATATGAGAATTTCATCAAACTCGTCAGTTATTGCACCTATTTCTACAAGTTCCCTAGTCCCCACTCAGACGTCTAAGGGATATTTAGTGCAATCCATGCAACTGAAGTATCCTTAGCAACCTAGAGGAAATAAGAGGAAAAAAAAAAAACTTCATCACTAAGTGAGGGACTGCTCCAACCCAAAAAAATCAAGTGGGGGAACAAAAGAGAAGAAGAAGAGTCTCTTCCCCTGCACAATTTTTAGGGAGGACCATTCTACTCATTAGTGTCCTCAGAAGGATGAAGTCCACAATTTCTTGGCATTGAAAAATCCCCCCCAGCAGCCTATTGTATCAACTCATCCTTTCCCTCATCAACCTCAGCAAATGGTTACAAAAAATACTACCTCTCTGCAAGGGGTCATGACAGGTACCCCTCAATATGAGGGTTTGTCCTCAAATTCTACAATTTTCATGTGTGACTCAATGGTCTCCCTTCAATGTCTAGTGCGAAACTATGACAATATAGAGACCACTCCTTCCACACAAGAGTATTATTATTATTCCCATTTGGATGGCCCTATTTTGATTGAAAATCCATTGCTTGACACATTTACTCCCCCCCTGAATGATGTTCCTTGACGTACGACACATAATCCAAATGCATATGCCACCCACAACTATTGTATTGTGGAAGACTTGGCCCAATAACCATGTGCCATGTTTTCCCTCAAAGTTCTCCAAAGCATCCCTGTGAAACAAAAATATTTGTTGTCTTCTATAGGTAGGTTTGATCCCTCAGAGTCGAGTTTTATTACCTTCAGTTCTAGTAAATTAAATCATAAGATTTTCTACCAAAACAATTGTCAAATCAAAGTGAGAGTATTGGGGAAGAACATCCTTCTCATTGTGGTTTATAAAGGATCCTTGACTTGTATCATGTCCATGTAATGTTGGAAGGCCATTGGAATGAAATTCGATCCTCATTAGTAAGATTGAGGGAAAATTCATAATTGAAAAGAAATTTCATAATGAGTTGGAAAATGCTCATAATTGAGCATGGAACTTGAGGAAAAATATCATAATATAAAAATAGTTTATAACAGGTTGGCAAAGGATCATAATTAAGCATGAAACTTGTGCATGACTTGTAATTACTTATTTCACATGACATCAAGCCTATATATGACTTGCAATTGCTTAGTTCTCATTCCAATAAGCTTATCCATGACTTGCGATCACTTAATTCACATGTCATGAAGCCTATCTCCAATCTCTTCTAAATTCCTATAAGAAGAGGCCAAATCAAGGAGATGGGGGAGTGAGAGTTTGAGAGTGGTTATGTTGGAAAAATAGAGAGAGAAGATCGAGTGGCTAAGGGGGAACATTGTAAACCTATAACTAGGAGGAATGCAACTTTCATCTAAGGTAAAACCTGATGTACTTCTCCATCATACTAATATAGATCTATGGTTTTCCCCTTTCATGTTGTACATTTTTAATAGCAAATGTTAGATATGATCTCACCTTGAATAGATCATAATATATCCAATATAGAATTGAGTTTCCTAACACTTGTAGAAGTTCTATAATTGGTATTTTTTTATTACTTCTTCACAGGAAGTAGATCATAGGAGTGGTATCTAGGATCTCAAGAGTTGCACCAGTTAGACACGCGAGGACAACCTTCGATAAAGAGGTATGTCATTCTATACATTATTTAGTTATATCTAGGGAATAATATATAGGAATCTAGGTCCTTTTTCTATATTGGATCAAGGGAATATCCAAGGGAGACTTGGCTTATCTGTAGGCCAAATTTATCAACAAAAAAATTGGTGACTCCACTGGGGAAAAACTTTGTTTTCTTCCTTGGCTCTCTTAAGTATTTTTTTCCCTTAAAAGAGGGTTGTGGACTTCAAATAAAATTCTGTAAATGTTTGTGAAGGATCTGAAGGAAATAAATATAGATATGGATTTATATAAAAAATTTGTCATGTTAAAAAAAAAATCATCCAAATCAGTGTTCGAAAAGAGAACTTATCGTTGATTTAAAATCAGTCATTTTTCATATTTTCCGTGACGACCACGTGGACTATTTGGATAATATATTTTGATAGGGAAATCATATTATATCCAAACCAAATCCATTAGATAAAGGATTTTCTAGGATTTATTTTGATATATTATACTATATGTTTCTAGTAAATACAAAGTAGACTACAACCCCTGCAAATTTTCTCTCCCAAACTATAGATCTCCATCTGATCCTTTTTCCAAATTTTGGGTTTTTGATCGTGTAGAGACATTGGAGTGTGCTTTGGTGCATCACTACCAATATCCTACATCCCCTTCTTGTTGTTTGCTAGTTTTTGTTTGCATATTTTTTTTCTAGATTAGATTAAGAAAATGTTTGCTATTCAATTGAAAAACAAAAGTAAACAATTGTATGGATAAATATTTTGAACATTTGCAACAAAGAGCATTTTTATGTTTGGTTTTAAGAGATTCTTGATATTTTGGTTTTGGATTGTCTTGCATGGTTGCTTGGTGATTGTGAGGTAGAATTATGAAATTTTCAAAGAAAAAGGCCTCTTTCCCTTCCATAGCTATAATTTGTTGAATTGAACGATTTGCATTAGAATTTCTGCATTTCTTTGGTTGGGTCAAGAGTCACAACAACAATAAGGTTTCATTCATCTTCCTTGATTTAAACAACATCCATAAGAAATGATTTCTTAACTTTAAATCAACTAGAATTTTTTCTTTGTCAGCACATCAATATTAGCTAGGCTTAGGGACTTTGAATAGGATTGGAGAGTGAAATCTCCAAGGCCACCAAATGAAACCTAGAGTCATCAAAGAGTGTAAAACCTATTTTTACAACCAGTGTGTCAAGAGACTCCTCTAACACAAGATTTAAACATGAGGTTGCATCGGGTAAAGTAGGGTGATTACCCATCTCTACTTGTTTTTGTGTTTGAGATATTTCTTTGACTACTACATATGAATGGGTTTCATAGTGTCAACACCTCCCTGTGAGGTCGTGCTTTCAAAGCTTCAGGCATAGTTACCCTACCCTTACGTGTAGTTGTATTTGTGACTAGTCGCCAAATCATTGATTGTGAGGTGGTAGCCTTAGTGACCACTCCTAGGTAGCCTACAAATTTTATTGTAGGTAGTATCTAGGGAAGACGTTCACTCACAGTCTCAGTCCCCTCGAAGAGTGACTACCTTAATAAAGGGTACCTGCAATTGTTAGGGTTGTTTCACATAGATCATAATAACTACCCCTCATACCTTCACTAGCCAATATTGTGGGGGTTTCATCTTCTTGAGAAGGTTTTTTTTAATATTAGCTATGCTTATGGACTTTGAATTATCTAGGCTTAGGGACTTTGAATATTATCTAGGCTTAGGGACTTTAAATAGCTAGGCTTAGGGACTTTGACCACTCCTAGGTAGCAAATCAATATTATCTAGGCTTAGGGACTTTGAATAGGATTGGAGAGTGAAATATACAAGACCACCAAATGAAACCTAGAGTCATCAAAGACTGTAAAGCCTATTTTTACAACTAGTGTGTCAAGAGACTCCTCTAACACAATATTTAAACACGAGGTCACATCGGGGCAAGTAGGGTGATTACCCATCTATACTTGTTTTGGTGTTTGAGATATTTATTTGACTACTATGTATGCATGGGTTTCATTAGTGTCGACACCTCCCTATAAGGCTGTGCTTTCAAAGCTTTAGGCATAGTTACCATGCCCTTACATGTAGTCGGATTTGTGACTGGTTGCCAAATCATTGATTGTGAGGTTGTAGCCTTAAGGACCACTCCTAGGTAGCCTACAAAGTTTATTGTAGGTAGTATCTAGGGAAGACGTTCAATCACGGTCTCAGTCCCCCTGAAGAGTGACCTCCTTAATAAAGGGTACCTACACTTGTTAGGGTTGTTTCACATAGATCATAATAACTACTCCTCATACCTTCACTAGCCAATATTGTGGGGGTTCATCTCCCTGAGAGGGTTGTTTTTAAGAATACATATTGAGCCATTGGTTTTCTTGTTATTTCCTAGATTTCTTAGGGGTGTGCTCTTTGGTTTTGAGTCTACCTCGACCTTAGATTGAATTGTTTTTTTATTTTCACATATTATATTCATTGTGGATGAATCATCGCACCGGTCCCGTCGACTATGAGGACTTGAGCCCATCACAGAGATACAACCACATCTTAAGTGGTGTGAAGTAGGTGACCATGAATTCTAAGAGTCTCATCTCTAGTTTGAGGAGTGTGGTCTTGTTGAAGTGAAAATGGTTCACAAAATTCCTTCACCTAACTTTAACCCTCCTTTGACTAGTTGTGATACCCCTATAGTATTCCATGTTAGGGATTTATTTAGTGAACCTTTTTATTTATTTAGTAACCCTCACATCATGTTGGGCCCAAGTGTTTTTTCCAATTTGGTTGAGCAATAAAGCCCATCCACGAGCGTGACCGCGGGCATCCCAATGATGTCCACCTTTCCATTCTTGAGTACCATTGGACCTATACCATCTCTACCCATGTCATCAAGTGTCTCTATGTTACAAACATAAAAATGATAATAATAAATATAATAAATTGTAATAATAATTAATATCATTTAATTAAATCAAGAGGCATGTACCTCTTCATCAATAGGCACGCACCTCGTGATCAGTAAATGATATATAGAAAATTTCATGAGGGTAGTATAATCATCATTATTGTCATCTTTATTATATTCAACCAAATATTAATACTAAAAAATATTCATTTATGAGTTAGTAAGAGTATTTATGTTACAGTGGTATCAAAGCTTTTCGTTCTGATCGAACTTATGCCATTAATTCCCCCCCCCAATACATTTTTTCTCCCCAATTAAATTAACCCCCATCCCTCTTGTCCCTGTTCCTATCCCATACCCCTTCCTAATTCTCATAACCTTTCCCTTGTGTCT
>JASDQU010588680.1:14596-26265 GCA_032191745.1 Picea mariana
CACGGACCCACTTCAAATCCCTTGACAGACCCTTCCCCGTTCAAGCATAGACACGTTCCATCATGTCTCCTATCTCCCGGTATTCTCAAACCCTATGAAATTAAGTTGTAATTATGTAATGAAATGGGATATACTGTGAATGACCCAGGGATGTGTATGTTTTCTTAATGGTTATACTGTATCTCTTTATTCCTGTTTAAATTATGTATTTAAGAAACTATGGATTGGACATGTTTTGTATCCTAAATGCTTGCGCCTTGTGGTGGCTTAATCTAGATCCATGAACTATGAGTTCGTCGACCTTGGGCACAGTTTCATGTACGCATGTCGACACTCCTAGTCATTCTGATTCCCTTGGGGTAGGTATTTGATTAAAGCTCAGGAGAGATAGTGCACGTATGCACAGGCTCTTTGCGAGGTAGGCAGAGACCAAGAACCACTTAAGTTCTAGAGTTGATGAATGAGTGTAAGGGGTGCACGAAAGGATTCTTCCAAGCGTAAAGATCAAGAGAAAGAGCACATAGATTTTGNATCGAATGGGAAGGTTCCCTTGTTCGGAAGAAAAACAGACGAAATCTGTTCGGAAGAAGCCATGGTCTATTGTGATCATTGGACATGGGAAAGAGCATAGGAGTTAACCCTTGGATTCATTCGGACTTCGTGAGTTTGATGAACCAAGCAAGTTCGTAGTAAGGAAGGTAAAATCCCTAAAGTCCCAAAGTCTCGAAGTAACTCTGAGCCTTAGATCTGAGAATGCCCGGGAACTATCCCAATTGTCAGATCTAGGAGGTAGACAATAGTCAAGTCACCAGAACTACCCATGACTTAAGAATATGATAGCGGATATGGATGTGAGTCATTTAATGGGAGGAGAGGCCATCCAAGTCATCATATCGATTCAAATACTCACTGGAGTTACGGAATAAAACACCAACCACTTAATTTAATCGACGATTGGGAATCATTGCGGAGTGCGGAGGTGAATTTAGCAGACCTGATAGTCCACGGCCAGCAATCAACCCACGTCATTGATCTCGTTGGCGATGGAAGATTAACAACTAGGATTATATTAGAGTTGAGCGAGCACTTCTCAGATTGCAGAGGTGGGACCCCATAGTCACTGTGAATCGTCGATCTAAGAATCGAGATCGACGGTAGGGAATCATTGCGGAGCATGAAGGTGAAAGTAGCGCATGTGATATTTCACGGCCCACAATTCACCAACGTTGTTGATCTCGTTGGGCTAGAATATCAATGATTCCGGTTAAACCAAGTTGGGAGAGCACTTTCCATATTGTAGAGGTCAACCTCTCTGATAAAGAGTACGCATGTTGGGGCCCCGCAATTAATTTGAACCGTCGATCATCGTTGACATTCAATCTGAGTTTGATGAGATCCCTGAAATGCAAGGGGTGTGTGGGAAATTGATATATTCAAGAATATCAAGATCAGAAGAAATAATCTCTTTTGATAAGTGTAGACGAGGTCCAAGAGACGAACTCATAGGAGGAACAAAGGTCGAGGCCTTTGAATACTTAGAAAATTCTCTAAGATAGAAGAAGTCCAAATTTTAGGAGGAGATGAAATAGTCGAAGAGTCGAAGTGCCGAAGAGTTGAAGCACCGAAGCGCCAAAGTCTCGAAGAGAAGAAGCACCGAAGGGCCGAAGTAGATATGAACCATCAGATTCAGAGGACAGGTGGTGTGAATCTATGGATTCCAAGCAAAGACTCGAAGTAAACGTCGACCGTCGGATCATCTGAAGTAGATCTGATCCATTAGATCTGGATAACAGGTGGTGTGAATCTGTGGATTTGGGGTAAAGACCTGAAGTAAACGTCAACCGTTGGATCATCCGAAGTAGATCTGAGTCATCAGATCTAGATAATAGGTGGCGTGAATCTATGGATTTCGGGTAAAGACCCGAAGTAAACATCGATTGTTGAATAGTCCGAAGTAGATATGAACCGTTAGATCTTAAGAATAGGTGGCATGAATCTGTGGACTCCGGGTAAAGACCTGAAGTAAACGTCAACCGTCAGATCGTCCGAAGTAAATCTGAACCGTAATATCTGGAGAACAGGTGGCGTGAATCTGTGGATTTTGAGTAAAGGCTCGAAGTAAGTTTCAATTGTCCAATTGAAGTGGACACGCAAAAAAAATACACATACTTCAAAGGGAGTGAAAGTTGAGAATTGAGAATTCTGAAGTCTGGAGATGGGAAGGGATCATAACCGTTGATCCAAGGAGGGACACGCGTCAATGGATTATCAATTCTGAATAAAATCAATTCAAGATTTTCTCAATTGATATTTGAGATTCGTGAAGTTTGAAGTCCTAGAAATCGGAAGTGAATCCCAATCGTCTGATCAGCCGAAGCAGATCTGAGCCATCAAACCACCTGAAGTAAATCTCAAGTGTTGGATCACCAAGGTGAATCTGATTCGTCAGATACTATCTATTCAGGAGAAGGAAAGGTTTGAGAGTTGAGAATTCTGAAGTATGAACTTCTGGAAATCCGAAGTAAATCTCAACCTTCTGATCAATCGAAGTGAAGCTAAGTCGTCAGATCATCCAAAGTGAATATCAAGCGTCGGATCACCCAAAGTGGATCTGATCCGTCCGATCCAAGGGAGACGTGGAAAAAATATGATAACTATGGATAAATATCTAAAGTAATTCATAGTCGTCTGATCTAAGGGAGACGTGGAGAAAATCTATGGACTCCAGGTAAAGACCCGAAGTAATCCTTGATCATCAGATCAAGAGGACACAAGTCAGTGGATTATAACCTTCAGATAAAATCCATAGGGAAAAAGGGTGAAGTTTGATGTTTGATATCTCAGAAGTCCGAAACTCGAAGGAGATCTTAACCGTTGATGGAGAAGAGGGCCATAGGACCGTTGAACCAGTTGAAAGGTCATCCATATGAATTAAAGGTAGGGCCATTTATTAGGAGGACATGTGTCCACATATCGTCAACTCAAAATATTGAAGTATGGAAGGGAGCATGGTTTTGAGAGTTGAAACTCTCAAAACCCTAAATCATGAAGGAGATGTCGTTCGTTGATTTTTCAAGAGGTCAAATCTGATCTACAGGTCTGAGAGGGGTAGATATAATTTAGAAGTACCATCAAGATCGGGAGATCAATGGTCTCATAGCATTGAAGGGATAGGATTTTCACAGATGTTAAAAATTTGAGGGCGGGCCGCAATTTAAACCATGGATTTGAAAAGATGACGCGTGGAGGTTCGAGGAGAATTGCAAGACAAAAAGAAGTTTGATTCAAACTTCCTTTGGCTGCATTCACAATCACGTGGTCCTATAAGGTCATCTCCCAAGGTAACATCAAGAGGGGTCCTATCCATAAAAGGAGCTAACGCCCAGTACTCAGAGATTTCACAGGGGAGAGAAAGGGAAAGTCACGGGTGCCCTTAAACCTGCACCAAGAAGCCAAAAGGTTCTATGTTTAATTACAGAATGAGACCATCAAGTTCTAAGAGATTTTTTTGGCTTCATAATCATAGATCCTTGACCAGGAGGTTGGACTGGTTCCTTGATTTTCCAAATTAGAAACCATGAATGAAGATTTTTTCCTTTAAGAAAAGAGAAAAATTTTATGCCCCATCGTGGGTGTGTTACAAATTGGTAACAGAGCATGGTTACAACCCTTGGCTTTCTTGGGCTCATGTACGAGTTGTGTAAGGAGGTATTGGTATTTGCGTTTACTCCTTGAGGATTTTGGGAATTCTTGTTGAATTTCAACAGAAGAATTTCTTTAGCCCTCTGTCTAAGTGATAACTACTCTTACCGGAGTAGGGATATGATAATTAACAATTATAATAAGTATTGAGTGTGGATACATGAAAGTGGAAGGGTTCTGTCAAGGGAAACTGAAGCTCGAAGGATGGATGACCTGGTGTTCATAACACTGCTTCTAAGCATGGGCGGTTGGAACTTCAGACACTGATGATGGTGGATTATATAATGGTTAATACCTTTGTGGGCTTAAAGGAATATAATAGGATCAGGTAGGATCCTTGGCAGTTATAGTTACTACCTTAATTTAAAATCAAAGTATATAACTCCTCATGACCAGAGAAAAGTGAGATGGGAAAAACCCTATGGACATTGAGGCAAGAAGGTTTTATTGCTAGACATTGTCGCATAAAGAAGAAAGTGACCCTGGTTGGTTATTGTCATAAGAGAAGGCAACATCAATACGAGATATGACTGTGAGATTATTCTTGTAAGTGACTGAAATCTCAAACTAAAGGACACTAATGATGAAATTGAACTATCAAGCAAATGCATGAGGTAAAAAGGGTAAATGATAAAAGATGCTATGTTGTCATAAAAAGAGGCAAATGATTATGCCTTTGAGAATCACATGATAAGGTTTGTGGACAATCCTGAGTTGATTGATCTTAAAAGTAAATATGTATGTGGGTTGTGAAACATAACTATGACAACTACAAGTAGGCTTAAGATTATGAACATGGTTAAATATATCATGGATGTAAGTTAACAAAACCAGAATACGTATGGATACATAATTAGGTACATGACAAAGATGCATGTTTATAATCCTTAGGGAATATTTTGTAAACAGATAAAAGCTAGCTCAAGGTTGAGTCCAACAAAGATAGTGATGGACGTGCAGTAAGGAAGTTGCATGCAGAAGGAGTTCCCTGTGGAGGAACTGTGTGAAGACTCTGTTAGGAAAACAAAGTCACTACCTTAATGACTGTTAAGAATTAAGCAGTGAGATACAAGCTTATATATATATAAGAATAATGGACTACATTTTGAAAACATCACGTAATGAATGGAAGACTAATAAATGAATATTTACCATACTGATAATCGAATGGTAATGTGCAAGATGCATAGGTTCATGATCCATTATGAACAAAAAGGTTTTCTATTAAAGTAGGTTGTTGTATTCCAAAAAAGGGTTAGGGTGAGGCCTAACCAAGGCGGCTCAAGGAAAAGAGAAAGAAGATCCCAACTAGGAGTAAATTGCAAAAGTAGAGAAAATATGGCGAGGCCTTAGAAATAACTCAGTTGGGTTGAAAATTCCCAGGAAATGTAGAAAGAATTTGAAGAAGGGAAGAGCCCTCAATTATTATTTTGTTGCGGATTATGTTTTTCTCTGGGATGAGAAAGCTAGTACACTAATGAAAGTAAATGTTGCACTCATGAAAACATTAAGGATAATGTGCTGAAGTGCATACAGATATGCTAGGACATGTCTGGAAATGTTTTATAAATTTGAATGCTATGGTACTTGCGTTTTAATTTACACGATGACTAATGTGGGTATGATGTATGTCATGTGTAGAAAGAAATAGATTGGAACCGTTGAGAAAGAGAGTTGTTAATAATGAACAACCTCAATCAGAGGATGACTATGAGAAGGTTCTTGTTGAAAGATTGTTGAAGGGACTTTAAAAGTCCCCATGGAGCACCACCGTTGGAATAATATCAGAGGGGGTACTAACAACCAAAACAGGTATAAAAATGTTCATGCCTATGTGGCACAAGGTATGAAGGGATTGGGTAAGAATCCCTTCTGAAGTATTTTACGGTCTTAATGTTACATATGGGACGTTGAAAGGCAGTTGTATGCCTTGGATACCCAAGTAGGTTATGATTCAGCAAGGATAACCTGAATGATGGAGGTGTGAACCTCTGGTAGTAAAGAGTGATTGTAATCCTCAGAAGAATTCATGAACTGATATGTCATGAATACATGGACCAATCAAGGAATGGTTGGAAATGAAATTTCTCATAGATAGCACGTTGCATGGAATTGTTTCCAGGAAATGCATGTTTTCATAAAGGATAGACAATGGATTTCCACTGAGGAAGGAGGACCTTCCAACATTTCTACTTAACTTGTATAGGTGTTAGAGAAAACCAAATTTTGGTGGCCATAAGTGTTGGCACCCTGATTATTAATGAAGGAGGAATGCTTAAAGACATTCATGTGAAACTTGTAGTTTCATATGTACTGAATTGGAATCATGATCATCCTATAGCCGGAAGCATAGTCCTGCTACAACAATGAATGGGAATGAGTAAACCATATGGTGAAAAACTTGGCTAAGCTCCAATGCACCATGAAAAAGTACCTGTCGTAAAGTGTGGGAAACTTAAAATCAATGCAAAGGTGCATTGGGTATGAGTGTGGCCAAGAAAGTTGGCACATTCATTAAGGTCAATTGATAGCTAAATTACATTCTGAAAAATTTGGTAGGATGAAATGATGCATAGGTAAGGGATTATGTATCCTTTTTTCTTGGTATCCTTGAATAGATGAAAATGGATTGGACTATTAGTATGCTTGATTTTGAAAAGGTAATGCACATGAAAACTAACAATTTGTTTGGGTGAGGAATGTTGAAAGTACAGGAAGCAAAGGAGTCTTGAATATGACAGCGTTGTAAGCCCATAAGGAAGACCAATTGCCTTCTGAGCCAAACCACTATGGGAAGGAAAGTCCCATAATTATGAATCTAGATCCTACGTGGAACAAATATGAAAACAAAATGTGGAATTTGGAAATATACGGATGACAGATTTACAAGAAAATTTTTGAATTTAAAATTTATGATGTATCATGAATTTCTGAATACCTGTGATACTGGTGAAAGAGAAAGATCTGTGAAGAGTGCAGAGACGAGAAACTGAGCTCTCAGTTTTGATGGAGAACTGTGAGAAAGAGTATAATCTAATCGAATGAAATAGAGACTGACTCGGGAGAAGGAGAGTAACCTTCGTCCCTATCTATGATTGAGTCGGGAGAAGGAGAGTAACCTTCGTCCCTAACTATTTCTGTGCCAGGAGAAGGAGAGTAACCTTTGTCCCTGACTTTAGCTGAGCTGGAAGGCTGTCAAGCTGTAAAAGCATGAAAAATGGCTACTGCTGAGCCATGCGAACCCCTTGGTAAGCCATGATCGCCTAGAATAAATTGTGTTGAGGTAACACAAGCTGGAGGGATGCCTCGAAAGATCAAGTTTGAGGGACGCCTCAACTGTAAGACTCGATAGAGTCTCTAGAATCTTCCTGTGCAAGAAAACCTTGGCAAGGCAAGATGGATCACCCGAGGGACTGTATAACAAAGAAGGGGATGCCTGGGCCTGGGCATAGAGGGTGAGTGACCACAAGGAATATGAAACCATGATAGTTCTTGTAAACTATTGGGATCATGCACACGATGGGTAGTTCTTCATGTGCAAGAAAACCTTGGCAAGGAAAGATGGATCACCCGAGGGACTGTATAACAGAGAAGGGGATGCTTGAGCCTAGGCCTAGAGGGTGAGTGATCGCAAGTAAGATGAAACCATGATAGTTCTTGTAAACTATTGGTATTATGCACATGATGGGTAGTTCTTCCTGTGCGAGAAAAACTTGGAAAGACAAGATGGATCACTCGAGGGATTGTATAGCATAGAAGGGGATGCCTGATCCTAGGCCTGGAGGGTGAGTGACTGCAAGGAAGATGAGACCATGATAGTTATTGTAAACTATTGTGATCATGCACACGATGGGTAGTTCTTCCTGTGCGAGATAACCTTGGCAAGGAAAGATGGATCACCCGAGGGATTGTATAGCAGAGAAGGGGATGCCTGAGCCTGGGCCTGGAGGGTGAGTGACTGAAAGGAAGATGAAACCTTGATAGTTCTTGTAAAATATTAATGGGGATCATGCACCCAATGGGTATGTCAAGGAAAAACAATGAGTCTAGATAACAAAACAACCATGTGGATACAAATCCACAAACTGTGCAAATAATTATTGTGCTAAGATTATGAAATTTTCCTGTAAATTTCATGCAATGTTTTTGCATAATAATATGATTAACATGCTTGTTGTCCAAGAATTATTGAAAGAAGGTGACCAATATTAAAGATCTGAAAAAGGACCCGACCAAGGAAGAAGGATCAAGATTTCTGAAACAACTGAATGAGAAAGGAATGACAGGTGTTTTTGAGAAAGAGCACCGAGGACGGTGTTCCTTTAAGGGGGAGGGAATTGTAACACCTCTATTTAACCCAGGTTGTAATTAATCATAAAATAGGATTACCATGCTGTTACACATCCAAATTGCTAAGTATCGCATTGTCCCTGTCAATCGTCGTAAGTGTCGCATCTTCCCTACAGCTTTTGCAAGTGTCGCAAGTTGACCACTAGTGTTGTAAATGGTGTTCAGACATAATGGCGTGATAACAACACTAAGGAAGCACTTATGATACCTCATATGACTGAATTGAAGAGTAAGAACTGATCCACTGGAATCACATAACTCTTGACACCTGAAAGAGGCCCTGAAATAGTGGTTTGGAAGGGGAACGCTCCTTTAATATAGCTGGAGAAGCGCTGGCGCTCCTATACCATGATTCAGAAGTGTTATAACGCCCTTCAGCCCTTCTGGAGGAGCGCTTCTCACCTTAAGAGCGCTGGCTCTTTCCTAAGTCAAAACAGTTCGAGACTGGCTCTTGTAGATGTCTTGGGGGGATGGTTACTTTTGACTGACTGTTCATAGTTTTATTGTGTCATTCAAATCATTTTAAATCAAAGGTTACCAAGCCACGCAATAATCCTGTTATCTAACACTTTAGCCAATATTGTAGTTTGAATGACGTTACCTTGCTTTACTTTAACAATCTTTCATAACATGTGTATTGAGAAAGCTCACCTTTACCTTTCCTTTTCACTTTCTTTGTGCATTATGAAGATACTTTTAGATATCACCTGTTTCATGCCGATTTATTCCTAACACCACCTTGTGAATTACTCTTCCTACTAGATTTGTAAGCAATTGGATCCTGTAAAATGAAAACACGAACTTTTATTTGAAATATGTCTAGAAATTATGAACAAAAGAAAACAGAAAGTCCAAATGGTAATAAAAATGCATGTATGTACACAAATTTTATTTTATTTTATTTTATTTTATTTATTTTTAATGGCAACTATTATGTCATGTAATGTTTCAGATATAGCCCGTTGACAGGGGCACTGAGGACTTCTCCATCGATGTTTTCCAGCAGAAAGGAATTTTTCCCTTCTGGAGCTGAGACCTTGAATGGCCCATACCAGAGGTGGTCAAATTTACCATGCTTCACAGCTTCCTCTTTTCTGGCATCCCATCTTAGTACTAAGTCACCTGGAGGAATTCCCTATCTTTTTCCTTGAGATCGAACAATGCTTTCATCTCATCCTGGTACTTCTGCATTTTTTCAATGACTTCAACTCTGTGTTGTTGAACCTCAATCAACTGGTTAATTCTCTTGGTTACGTGATTGGCTTCTTTGTTTTGATCCTGCCATAACTTCATCACTGGCAGTGCCAGGTTTATAGGTAGTACCGCCTCTGTCCCATAGACCATTTAAAATGGCGAAATGCCGATAGACATTTTAGTGCTGATGCGGTTCGCCCATAATGCGTATTTCAAGTGCACATGCCAAGACCTTTTATTTTCATCCAGTACTTTCTTGATTATGTTCACCAGGTTCTTGTTAGATGATTCAGCCAATCTGTTCCCCTGGGGGTAATATGCAGTAGAATGGCCGAGAACGATATTATGCTTCTGACAGAAGCTGATCATAGCCATAGATTTGAAGGCTTGGGCGTTATTGGTGACTATCTTTCGGGGACACCCGAATCTTGACAACATGTTATCTTCCAAGAAATCGATCATCACCGAGTCTGTTGCCCTTTTGGTTGGAATGGCTTCCACCCACTTAGTAAAATAATCCGTAGCTGTTAGGATCCATTTATGCTGAGCACTGGAATGAGGATTAATTTCCCCTATGAAGTCTAGACCCCATTGTTGAAATGGAGCTTCAGCTTTGACTGGAACGAGTGGTAGTGCAGGGAGTTTCTGTTTACCAGTGAATATTTGACAAGGGTTGCATGCACGTACTTTGGCATTGACTTCTTAAAATAGTTTCGGCCAATAGTATCTAGCCCTCAAGATATTGTAGGTTGTGGATCTCCATGCATGGTGTCCTCCACAGACTCCTTCATGAAATTCCTCTATAACCCGTGGAGTTTTCGACTCAACCAAACAAACTAGAAAGAACCCGAGTGGATCCTTCCAGTATAACTGATTTTCGGTGATGCAATATTTTACAGCATGGAGTTTTAAAGTTTTACAGTTGGCTGGTGATATTCTATCTGGGCATTTTAGGTTTAACAAGTAGAACACTATGTCTTTATACCAGTCTGACGATATGAAATTTTCCTCGACCTTACTTGGATCTGTTTGGTCATCTGGCTCATGCAGGTGTGTGTCTCCATCTTCTTCTTGCATGCAATTAATATCAAGAGCTTTGAGATTCGACTCAGCCAAGAGTTTGGCTAGACCCTGCCCCTTTATCAATTTAGTTGGTTTGACTTCCAAATCTAATTCTTGTATTTTAGCGAGCCATCGCCCTCTTTTCCCGTCACTGTCTGGCTGTACCAATATGTCCTTTACAGAACTGGCAGGCACATACGTTATTATTTTTGAATGTAGCACATAGGTTCTAAATGCTTTCAATATTTTTACCATTGCGTATGCTTGTTTTTCCATTATGTCATATTTCAGTTCTGCATCTCTGAGGCTTTTTCTAATAAACGCTATCGGTTGTTCGAACCCCTCTTCATTTTTTTGCAAGAGTACCGCGGCGATAGTATGTTTAGAAGCAAAAGAGAAGATGAGAAAATCTTTCAGATAATCTGGACTTTCTAACACAGGTGCTTCACTTATAACTTTTTTAATATGTGCGAATGATGCCCTGGCCTTGGTGGTCCAATTTACCCCTTTGTCCTTCTTCAGCATTCCTGTAATCAATTTGACAATCTCAGCGAAATTGGGAATGAACCTTCGTAGAAAATTTATCTTTCCTAAGAATGATTGAATTTCTCTTATGTTTCTCGGGATAGTGATAGTATCTATCCCTTCAATCCTCTTAGGATCGATCCTGATTCCTTCCTTAGATACGACATGGCCCAGAAGCTTACCTTCCCGCATAGAGAAATGTGATTTCTTTGGGTTCAGCGATAGGCCAAACCTGCGACACTTTTCAAAAGTCTGTTTTAGATGCATCAGATGTTCTTTGTCAGTTTTAGAGAAAACCGTCAGATCATCGAGGTAAATAACCATGAACCTGTCCTTTTCGCCCATGAAGGCAATGTCCATAGCTCGTTGGAAAGTGGCCCCTACATTCATCAAACCAAAAGGCATTTTATCATACATGAAAGTACCCCAGGGCATGGTGAAAGCAGTTTTTTCCTTGTCTTGTTCATTCATAGTGATCTGATTATAACCAGAGAAACCATCTATCATATACATTCGATTATCTCCAACAACCTTTTCTAAGACATGGTCCATCTTGGGCAACGGGTAGTTATCTTTGAGAGATGACTTGTTCAACTTTCGGAAATCCACACACGGTCTGATCTCCTCGTTCTTTTTCCTGATTGGGACTAGGTTAGCTACCCAGTCCGAGTATCTCAGAGGTACAATAATTTTAGCATCCAAGAGTTTTATAACTTCCTTTTCTATCACGGGTAACAGAATGGGGTTAATTTGCCTAAGCTTTTGCCTAAACGGTTTGACCCCAGGCTTCAAAGGTATCCTGTGATCAATAATGGAAGTGTCATACATTTTCAATT
>JASDQU010588680.1:26285-43267 GCA_032191745.1 Picea mariana
GAGTATCTCAGAGGTACAATAATTTTAGCATCCAAGAGTTTTATAACTTCCTTTTCTATCACGGGTAACAGAATGGGGTTAATTTGCCTAAGCTTTTGCCTAAACGGTTTGACCCCAGGCTTCAAAGGTATCCTGTGATCAATAATGGAAGTGTCATACATTTTCAATTCATCATAGGACCAGGTGAAAACATCTTTATATTTTCTGAGTAAGTCCTTATACTTATCTTTCACTTTGGGAGGGAGGAGCTTCGATATTTGTACCATCCAGGGTTCCTTTTCGGTTCCTAAATCACAGTCCTCCACTTCTTCTGGTTGGGGCTGCAAAGTGGACTTTAAAGGTACATCGTTCTGATCAAAAATTATTTCCAAAGGAATCAATCCTTTGGGGATCTGATTTCTTTTAAGGACCAACATATGATGATCCGCAATCTTTTCTCGAAATATTTCAGGTTCCTCTCCTTCTTGCATGATCCAGCTGGAGTCATTCTCATTTTCTTGGTCAGCATGAGTCTTTGAGAATTCACCTACTACTGTAAGGAATTTCTCAATTTGTTCGTCATCTTCAAAGACTTGCCAGTGTCGAATATTGTCTGGTATGGAGGGTTTGTATCTGATTTCAATGTGATACTTCAGTTTGAAGGTCATGGGAGGAGATAAAGTTAAAGCTGCCTTTGCCAATGCATCAGCATGTAGATTCTCTGTGCGAGGGATAAAGTGGATATTCACAGATGAGAAAAAAATTTCCATGAGATCCCAAGCACAATTCCTATACGCTCTTAGTCTGGGATGCCTGGCCATGTACTGTCGGTTTACTTGTTTTACTATTAATTCCGCATCACCATATACTTCCAAGTTCTTTATATTTAGCTTTTTGGCAGCCTCTAATCCTAAGATCAATGCCTCATACTCGCAAACGTTGTTAGTGTAATCTATCTCCCACTGCAAACGATAGGAGAAAGGAACAATGAACTTACCTTCAGGTGCTACCAAAAGCACTCCAGCACCTACCCCTTCAGAAGACGAAGCACCGTCAAAATACATTTTCTAGACACCAGTATTACACAGATCTTCCATCATGAGGTTTGGATCCTCTTTCTTTGTATCGATTTCCTCCCGGCAACCATCCAGACCATGATCAAAGGACAGGATGCAATTTCCCAGGTCTTGGTCTGCAATGTAGATAGGGAAGTTGTGAGGGTTTTGAGGATCACTGACCGTATATGCTAATCTTGTTTCTCGGTATAAACGAGTGAACTGACCACCGAACACAGGGATTGTGGCATAAGTCATGTCTAACTGAAGAGAACCCCCCAACTTGGCTCCCCATGATCTAGACAACAACATGCCATACTTAGGGGGAATGTTTGCGATAACCACATCCATCAGAATACTCTTGACTTGGACCTGTGCCAGGGTAACTACCAGATCCTTTATCATACCCATGCATTTAACTTTCCTCGAATCAAAAGAGTACAGCTTCCCATAAGGTCTTGTAATCTGGAGACCCAGCTTCTCCATTATAATCTTGGGCATAACATTCTGAGAAGCTCCGGAGTCTAACATACAATTATGTAGCAACTGGTCGTGTATGTTCAAGGTGATATAAAAAGGAGCGATGTTGTCTTTGGACCCTTCAAAATAAGGACCAAAAGTGATGTTAGGTCTATCATCTTCCAAGTTTATGACATCGGACTGCCTTTCTAGCTCAGAAACACCTATCATTTTGGTAATTTGTTAGCGATAAATGGGGTTTTTTGCTAATTCCACCAAAGGGATTGGTATCTTAATTTTGTTTAACTCATTTTCAAAACTAAAATCTCCGCTCACCTTGTCTGTTTCTCCGGTGGAGACTTCCGAGTTCTTGTTTCCTGAATTATTTGTCTGGACAGACTTATCATTCATGATCCCAGTTGAAGATGTAGCATTATTTACGGGTGCGGTTTCTTGTGTTTGAGTTCCAACTTTTTCCACCTCGGGCTCTTGAATGCTTACCCTTCTAGTTTTTTTGTTGGGTAATGGGGTTTCGTCCAAAGGAGGCTCGTAATCTTGGCCCCTTTGAAGGATTTTATTGGGTTGAGTCATGGAGGCGGGCTTATTCCTAGATCTCAGGTTGTATTTTGGTTGAAAATCAGCCATCATTATCTCAGTTTCTAATTGAGATTCACAGATCTCGGGGTGATCATCCTCCTCACTCTCATTTGATGGATTTGGCATATTTAGAGACTTTTCGTAGTCTTCCCGAGTCAGATATGGTTGACTACAGTCATCACCAAAGTTTGTGACATCATTATCTGAATCCTCGAAGTCTTGAAAATCGTTAGCTCCTATAAAAAATTTGTTCTTCAAGGGAACTTGTATTTTTTGATCTTCCTTTTTTATTTGTCTTTGTTGATCAGGAGGGTTTGGATTTCTCTTGAAATATTTTTTGGGATAAGAGTCAGCCTTGGCCTGTTCGAGTTGCATTCGGGTTATTTTATTTGACAACTCTTTAATCACTCTAGCCATCTCGTCCACCCTATCGTCTGAGGATCTATTGGACCCTGAAGGGCCATCCTGTTCTCTAAAGTGTTTGGTCTCTCAGTTTCCATTCTCTACTCTAGCTTTAAGTTTACCCGAAGCCATCATATTAGATTCTATCTCTACCGCATCATCCTGCATACGGTTTAAGGTGGCTCGCCTTCGCTCTCGCAAAAGTAGTGCGGAATCCGGTTCGAAAGCTCCAACGAAGGTCACTTTGGCCGCGGGTTGAGATGGTTTGAATTCAGCCGGTATTTTATTGTATAGTTTGTTGAATCTCAGAATGAATTCCATGACTGTTTCTGAGTTCTTTTTCTTCAAAGAGATGAATTCGGTTAGATAATAGAGATGGTATTTTCTCTCGCCCCATTGTCTGAGGAAAGCATCTTCCAAAGCATCATATGACGGGATAGAAGCTATGGGTAGGATCCGAAACCAAGTTTGGACCTGACCTTCAAAAGATTGGACAAGGAGTCTCGAATATACATCCTCGTGCTCGGCACCGCATAGATCTGCGAATTGGTTGAAAAAATTAATATGTTCAGCAGTGGTTAGATCTCCCTCCCTGGTGAATTTAGGTAGATTTTTTATGTAATTTTCTGGAAGATCGTGTAGGGGGACGAGCAACACTAATGGGGCGTATCTGGCTGTGACTTTCGTGAAAACTCTGGGAGGGGGGGGAGTCCCTTGACCTCCACTTCCTCCTAGAGGGACACCACCACCTCCTCCTAGAGGGACTCCTCCCCCTCCTCCTCTGATAAACCCTCCGCCTCCTCCTATAAACCCTCCACCTCCTCCTCTGATGGTTGCCATCGTTGCTTGTGGAGAGTTATAAAGGGGATTTTCAAAAAATAAAAGAGAAACTTTATTTTCTTCGCTAAGAGGAGACTCTGAGGAAGAAGGGTAAGGAACACAAGGAGTTGGTTCCTCGGACTTGCAAGAGATGGAGTCAGGAAAACCGACTGGTGTGAGAAACGAGTGTGTAACACACTCTTCAGGATTTGGAGAAGTCGGGAAATTTAACTGAAGATAAGATGGTATTTCAAAAGCCGACGAACCTTCAAGATGGTACTTTATTCTCTGTATCAAGGGCACTGTTGGATGAATTTCACTCCTAATTTCAGAGCAGATTGGCGTTGAATGTTTAGCATCAAAGAAATGACTAAGAGAGGTCGAGGGTTTGGAAGGATTCTCGACCTTCAGTGATGGGATTTCAAGTTGGTAAACTGCAGTGGTTGGCTTAAAAGAGCCTCTCGCTTTTAGAATTTTTTCGAGATCAGTAACTGGCGTGAAATGCTCACCATCCGGGTTTTGTCTGGTATTCCTTCGACCGAATGCCAGTTTATTTTTCGTGGAGTCGCCAAGTGAAAGATAAAAGACTTAAAAGGTTTGTACTCTTTTTTCACTATCAAAGGGTAACGCTTTCAACGAAAAACAATTGTCATTTTCCCAGGGAAAAAGATTTCGTAACTTCGGTCCCCGACAACGGTGCCAGAAAGATGTTGTTCCTGAGTCTGTACTTAAGGCTCAAAAGTACAGTGTCAAGGCATCCAAAAGTGGTTAGGATACGAGAAGTGAGGGAGTCAGCCTTCGGAGAAAGAAACTAAGGGAGATTTCTTCGTTGGGGTTGTCTGGTTTCGAACTGTTCCTGAAGATTTATGTCTCGTTCAATGGCTACCCATGATTGTTCAAGTTCAACCCAGTTAGTTGTTGTTTTAATGATAGTGTTGAAAAGGTTTAGGGTGATGTGTGTTTGGTTCAATAATACAGGTTCGACGTTAGGTTGAGTTGGTATAGGGACTTTCATGGGGGAACAATAAAGATATAAAATACTTTTAGGAAAGATTAAGTGTTGTCTCAGTTTGATCTTATAAAAGAGAACTTACAGTTGTAGAAATAACATATAGATGCAAATCTAAGGCTCGTTCCCGTAACTGTATCATATTTTTATAAAAGGGGTGAGATGATAGAACAACATTGAGCCATTTATACAGTAATGTTCCATCCAGTGGAAAACTCACGACATAAACGGGAGAGGAAAATATGTAAGAAAATAATCAATGTAACAAAGAATATATGTAGAATTACGAAACTGCAAATTGGTCTTACACAGCTGATACTTGGTGCAGAGGAAAGGAAATAAACAATTACGGAAAACCCAAATTCATTCGTTATAGTAGTGGTCATACTAAATTACAACGAAGCACATCAATTATGAATATGAATTGAAATGTAAAAATGAGATACAAGGAAGCAAACTTGTGATACAGAAGTGATGGAATTGAGAATCTCTAGATCTGCTTGTATTAACTCTCAATGTAAAAACTCTGTTACAAATAACTCAAAAAGGGTCCAACCCCATTTATTTCTCTCTGGGGTATATTTATACAATTTCTGCCAAGCAGGTAGAATCTCAATAGTTTCAAAAATTTCATTTGCGACAGAGGAGAGAGAAATCGCTCCATTTCCCCTACTCTGTCTTCATTTAGTGCCAGGTGCTCGTCTTCATGCGGGCTTGGTGCAGGCGATGCATCTTTCCACAAGCTGAGATACGAGCTGTGAAGGTTCCGCTTGACAGCTGGCCTCAGTGAAGTTACACTCTCGGGCTAACTGCTTCAGCTTGTCCCCCATTTGTGCATCGATGATGTTGAGGGCTCTTAGTTGCGTGCTGGGATGGATCAAGTGCTTATCAACTTGGGCTATATCCACCATATCTATCTGAGAGATATCAGCCGAATCTCTCTCATCCTTCTCTTTCAGATCAAGAAAGATCGGTTCCACATTCATTTGTATCAATGTTTATGCATCGCCTCCACTATCTATACCCAAAAGCATGCCATCTATAGAATTGAAGGCTTCTTCTAATGAATTGGTTGCCTTTTGAGCTTGTCCCTTGCCCAGGGCAATGTTGTGCTCCCGATCCTTCAATAGAATGTTACCTCTGGTTTGTTCTGGGATGGCGAGCCCGAGAGAACTTGCCGAAACTATGTTATTCGTGGCTATCACCGCCTCCTGGAAGGCGACCGGAGCCGCTTCATTATCCCTCTCTTTGACAGTCAAGTTCTCGGAAACCTGATTTATCAACATACAATTCTCTCGGATTGCTCCCACTTTGGTGAGAAAACTTTGTTGTGCAGAAGAGATCCTGTTCTGAATCTCGATCGCTCAAGATTTAAACCCCTCGACGTTGATCATCCTGATTTCAGTGCTCTCTACCTGAGCCTGCAGCTCTGCAATCATAGTCCTTTGTTGGCCCGCCTGTATCCGATCGTCTCGGACCGCTAGATGTGCTTGCTCAAGCTTGGTCTTAAGCACTTCTATATCATTTTTATCAGCCAATTGGGCCAGTTCTATCTTTGTTCTCACCTGGCCCTGAGCATTTTCCGTGGCCGAGGCCAATCTGGCCTCGAGAGTCCTGATCAAGTGATTTTTCCTATTGAGTTGGTTCTTCAAAAGGTCGACCAAAAATTGATTTGCCGATGCATACGCTCCTAGCGTCCCTGCAATATCAGTGGTGAATTGCTCATTCTTTTTATTTTTTCCATCTGTCATGACCTTGAACTTCTTAGCAGTCGATTCTCCCTCCTGATAGAATTCCCTTTTCACTACTGCTTTTCTTTTTTTATCAAAGAAGAACTCGTTCGGAGGAAGTTCTTCTGCTCGTATGGGCCTCATATCCTCATTAAATATCCATCCTTCTTCGATATTTCCCTGCGTCAACTGCAAGGGGGTGACAGAAGTGATGGGTTCCCCGATTTGTTTCGCTGATTTTCCTGGGGTATCAACTGGGTTCTGCTTACTCGGCGGTTCCGAGGTATTTGTCTTGACTTCCAGATTCTATTTCTTTGGTGGGTCTAGAGTCAGTACCTCTGCTTTGGGATTCTTTGTTTGTTCCCCCTCCTGGTGTTTTCCAAGGTCAGGAATTGCATCTTCTGAACCTTCAACATCCTTTTGTTTCGTCTCGGAAACACTCGAACCTCCCAACACAGCAGGGAGACATCTTCGTCTATGCTCTTGGAATTTTAACACAGCAGTTGTGTCTTCAGGTGCCAAGGATCGGATCCGGACTAGAACTTCTTCATAAGACCTCACCCCTCGGAAAATATCATCCGAGGGTAAATTCTCATGCTCGAATCTCTTGAGCCCACAATTCGCTAAATGGTTGCTTACAACCCTCTGTGGATCATGTTTCTTATACTCGATGGGGACCAACTTCAGGTCTTCCAAGGCTGCAGCCTCAGCCTTTGCATGCCTGAAATCCAATAAAGAATAAGAATTCAGCTGAATGGGAAAAGACGTCCACACCTTCTTTGAGTATCCTTTGAGCTCTTTACTTACCCCGCCAATTAATGTATGTTGGGTGACCTCGCGACAAGCCAGCTTGTCAAGGATGAACAATGGTAGCGCAAGCAGGGGAACGACAGCCCTGAACACTCTGAAGTACAAGAACTCTGCCTCCACGTACCAGTCCGCTATGCCACTCAGATTTGCAGCAATGCTGTCTGAAATACGAGGTGGTGGGTGGCCAAAAATGGCGATGTGTAGGGGCACCATCACCCAGTTGAAAATTTTGTATATGAAACTGTCTGCCTTATTTTCCCATAGCTTTTTGTGATATTCATGCACGGGTCTGTCCTAGGCC
The DNA here is from genome assembly GCA_032191745.1 of Picea mariana. Lineage (NCBI taxonomy): Eukaryota > Viridiplantae > Streptophyta > Pinopsida > Pinales > Pinaceae > Picea > Picea mariana. The sequence goes on from JASDQU010588680.1 coordinate 33,447, forward strand.
AGAGTCCAAGCCTAGCTCATCAGCGGGAATTTTTTCATGGAACATATTGCGTCCATAATATTAGCGGACATGAAGAATGAAGATGGCCTCCCACTTGCCTTCTGCTCTCGATATTTTGTGACTCGGTTGGCCAAACTGTCCAAGAGTATATTTGCCCAATTAAATGAGTAACCTTTGGCGACCCGAAACAATAGGGGCACCCACGCAATGAAAAAATGCGATGTGTCCTCCCTCCCAAATAGTCGGCATGTCATCATTGCCACATACTTATATTGTGGCTCCAGCGAAGCGATTGAATAAACGCCCTGGTCATTTGCTCTGAATTTCGCGGAGCGCGAAACCCAATCCTTTATGAAACCGGGGATGGTTTTATCATATTCTGTGCACTCCTTTTCTTTGAACTTCTCCAGGAATTCAGCATCATATGTGTACTCAGATGTCATCGTAAGATTATACATGGTTTGGATATGTTCTGGTCTAAAAGTCCCGACGGTGACCCGCTGCTTGTTCATGATAGTTCTCGTGGGTAGGTCTATGTGATCCAACGCCCATCGGATCATGTCATAATATGGGAGAAACCATGGTTTGGTTGCTACCTTGTGCATTTCGGATTGGACCACTATCTTGTATTTAGTGTTCAGGTCGTCCTGTTCATTGTTGTCTGAGTCTGAATAGTTCACCAATTCTGATTGCAAAATATCTGAAACAAATGACCAGCTGGGGACCGAGTCGACACTCCAGGGCAAAGTGTCGGAGACATTGTCTGAGACTTGTCCTATGAACTCGACATTCACCTTTGCTGCTTTCCATGGAGCCATAGCTGAAGCTTGTGTTTTCGCCCTTCTGCGATAGAACTGTGTATACATGCAGAAATTAGTTCACTCAGAAATGACGAGATCTTTGTGCTTATGAAAATGCGTTCGTTATAATGAAAAGAAACTCTTATATATATTTGAAATCTCGGTACTTTTCAAAATAACCTGTCAATTCGTAATTAGAAATAAATTCATTGCATAAAATCCGATCTTATATGCGTAGATTTACCCTATTTCTCCATAAATGTCATAAATTTTTGGCGGTTTGATAGTCAGTCGAAAAATGGAGAGAAATGGCTGTCTCGAGAAACGTGCAAGCCTCGAGGTGCGGGATATATCTTGCTTTAGCTTAATTAATCCAATCCCACCAATGCTTAATCAATTTCTCTCTGTTCGTTACATCGTGGATTTTCTTTTAACATTTTGAATCTCCAACTCGCGAGATCGCGAGGACCGACTTCGGTTTAATTAAAGGTAATCGCGATTTAAGGAATAATTAATTTTATAATCATTTTACTTGCCGTATCGCGACTCGAAACTTTGAAGATAATTTTTTGGGAGACTAGTATGCCGAGTCGCGAAACTGCTAGATGGCGATAATTAAGACCCAATTAAGAGTAAGAAAAACTTGGATTAGGCGATTAATTAATCATGCTATAATTACATCGCGACTTCGTGAGTCGGGGTTTTAGACGCCGTAACTTTCGAAAAGATGGTGCCGAGTGGAGAAACGACGAGAACAGATTTTAACCATGGTTAGCTTTTTTTCCTTTGATCCTTGACCAAGGTTATCCCGAAATGGCCTCATGTCCTCAGCTCTCTGGGTTATAAAAATGAAAATTTTGGTTCAACAGACGCCGAGGTGAGAAACTTCGATGACGTCTAATCACGAGTTAAATTACTTTACCCTGATGATTTCTTAGAGTGAAAATTTAAAACAGCTTCGCCGTTTCGTGACTCGGGAAGTGTGAACTCATGGATTAAAGTACCTGACTTACAAGATCCCGAAGCAAACAAAAAGGAGCGAACATTCTTACGAAAGTGAGCTTGTTTTGTGAGTAGAGAAGCATTGCTCCTCACGCGACCAGGTCTTAGAGACTATTGATCTCTTGGAGGGAAAAATAAAACCACTTTAGAATTCAAGCATCGAGATGAAAATTGTGAAGGTTTAAAAACAAAAAACAAAGGCGGCTCCAACATAGGCTCCAACTAGGGATCCCGCCTCCCTGTGAGGCGAGAAGAACAGTAGACCACGTGCCAATATTGGGTAAATGCAGTCAAAAGCTCAATCATGTGGAAAAATTCCAAAGAGAAAAGGATCGAAGGGGCGAAAAGACTCCGCTCTTCACCTCGAGAACTTTTTCAAAATCAGATACTTTTTTCAAACACAGCTGTAGTCCCTTTCACAATTTTCCCTCTCCCACTACTAACTTTACGTATGTTGTAAGATAGTCAAAACGACCCTAGGAGACCCAACAGATCTTGTGGCTCTCGGCTTGCATCAAAAGAATGAGATTATATGTTTTTTTTTAATCGGGAAGTCCCGTTTGAATTTAGGATGTGGATCGGGTTTTAGAAAGCGTTGGTTACCAGAGTAGAGTGATATTCATGTATAACATCCTTACAGATATCTCAGACATTGCTTCACTGCCAGCGAGCCTGTTCAGTACCCCGGTGAAGTTATCTAACCCCTTACACTGAATTTCCTTTCACCACTTCAGAATATATTTATGCATTTAAATGCTAAGATGAGGGCAATCATTTTTGAATTTCCTTTCATCGTCTTCCTAGACTAGGTGGGGGCAATCATTTCTGAATTTCCTTTCACCACCTGTCTTATAATTTTATTTTTGAGCACGAAGATGGGGGCAATCAGTTTGTATCAGGGCTGACATCTGTGTAATATTTTGCATCAGAGGTCTGTCAACTTACTTTGATTACTCGGTACCAAGCTTCCCTTGACCCTCCCAACACCTTCATTCTTAGGGAGAAAAGGAAAGTAAATTTTTATGGGGCATCCTATTTGAGCAAGCTTTGATTCTTTTTATGTTGTTGAAAAACCTAGGAAAGTTAGGATCGCTCTAAACGTTCCTTCGCTTAGCAGGAGATCAAGTAGTTGTGAAGACCCACTTCCCTATCAAGATCTGTTTTGAAACCTACAAGGTTTGAAATGAAAAAACTTTATCCCTTCGCAATGAAATGAAAAGATGGCAGCTTGTCAAAAGTTAGACCCAAAAACAGGAAGGATAAAGGGAGGCGATTTATTGATTGAAAATACAGGAAGTCAAAACAGTTCAAGACTGGCTCTTATAGATGTCTTGGGGGGACGGTTACTTTTGACTGACTGTTCATAGTTTTATTGTATCATTCAAATCATTTTAAATCAAAGGTTACCAGGCCACGCAATAATCCTCTTATCTAACACTTTAGTCGATATTGTAGTTTGAATGACGTTACCTTGCTTTACTTTAACAGTCTTTCATAACATTTGTATTGAGAAAGCTCACCTTTACCTTTCCTTTTCACTTTCTTTGTGAATTATGAAGCTACTTTTAGATATCACCTGTTTCATGCTGATTTATTCCTGACACCACCTTACGAATTACTCTTCCTACTAGCTTTGCAAGCAGCTGAATCCTATAAAAAGCAAACACGAACTTTTATTCGAAATATGTCTAGAAATTATGAACAGAAGAAATAAGAAAGTCCAAATGGTAATAAAAATGCATGTATGTACACAAATTTTATTTTATTTTATTTTATTTTTTTAATGGCAACTGTTATGTCATGTAATGTTTCAGATATCCCCTGTTGACAGGGGCACTGAGGACTTCTCTGTCGATGTTTTCCAGCAGAAAGGAATTTTTCCCTTCTGGAGCTGAGACCCTGAATGGCCCATACCAAAGGTGGTCAAATTTACCATGCTTCATGGCTTCCTCTTTTCTGGGATCCCATCTTAGTACTAAGTCACCTGGAAGGAATTCCTTGTCTTTTGCCTTGAGATCGAACAATTCTTTCATCTCATCCTGGTACTTTTGCATTTTTTCATTGACTTCAACTCTCTGTTGTTGAACCTCGATCAGCTGGTTAATTCTCCTGGTTACGTGATTGGGTTCTTCGTTTTGATCCTGCCATAGCTTCATCACTGGCAGTGCCAGGTTTATAGGTAGTACCGCCTCTATCCCATAGACCATTTGAAACGACAAAATGTCGATAGACCTTTTAGTGCTGATGCGGTTCTCCCATAATGCGTATTTGAAGTGCACATGCCAAGACCTTTTATTTTCATCCAGTACTTTCTTGATTATGTTCACCGGGCTCTTGTTAGATGATTTGACCAATCCATTCCCCTGGGGGTAATATGCAGTAGAATGGTCGGGAACGATATTATACTTCTGACATAAGTTGATCATAGCCATAGATTGGAAAGCTTGGGCGTTCTCGGTGACTATCTTTCGGGGACACCCGAATCTTGACAAGATGTTATCTTCCAAGAAATCGATCACCACCGAGTCTGTTGCCCTTTTGGTTGGAATGGCTTTCACCCACTTAGTAAAATAATCCGTAGCTATTAGGATCCATTTATGCTGATCACTGGAATGAGGATTAATTTCCCCTATGAAGTCTAGACCCCATTGTTGAAATGGAGCTTCAACTTTGACTAGAACGAGTGGTAGTGCAGGGAGTTTCTGTTTACCAGCAAATATTTGACAAGGATTGCACGCGTGTACTTTGGCATTGACGTCTAAAAATAGTTTCGGCCAATAGTATCCGGCCCTCAAGATCTTGTAGGCTGTGGCTCTCCATTCATGGTGTCCTCCACATACTCCTTCATGAAATTCCTCTATAACCCGTCGAGTTTCCAACTCAACCAAACAGACTAGCAGGAACCCGAGTGGATCCTTCCAGTATAACTGATTTTCGGTGATGCAATATTTTACAGCATGGAGTTTTAAAGTACTACAGTTGGATGGTGATAGTCCATCTAGGAATTTCAGGTTTAACAAGTAGAACACTAGGTCTTTATCCCAGCCTGACGATATGAACTTTTCCTCCACCTTACTTGGATTTGTTTGGTCATCTGGCTCGTGCAGGTGTGTGTCTCCATCTTCTTCTTGCAGGCAATTAATATCAAGAGCTCTGAGATTAGACTCACCCAAGAGTTTGGCCAGACCCTGCCCCTTTATCAATTTAGTCGTCTTGACTTCTAGATCGAATTCTTGTATTTTAGCGAGCCATCACCCTCTTTTTCCGTCACTGTCTGGCTGTACCAATATGTCCTTTACAGAACTAGCAGGCACATATGCTATTACTTTTTAATGTAGCACATAGGTTCTAAATGATTTCAATGCTTTTACCATTGCGTATGCTTGTTTTTCCATTATGTCATATTTCAATTATGCATCTCTGAGGCTTTTTCTAAAAAATGCTATCGGTTGTTCGAACCCCTCTTCATTTTTCTGCAATAGTGCCGCGCCGATAGTATGTTCAGAAGAAAAAGAGAAGATGAGAAAATATTTCAAATAATCTGGACTTTCTAACATAGGTGCTTCGCTTATAACTTTATTAATATGCGTGAACAATGCCCTGGCCTCGGTGGTCCAATTTACCCCATTGTCCTTCTTCAACATTCCTGTAATCAATTTGACAATCTCAGCGAAATTGGGAATGAACCTTCATAGAAAATTTATCTTTCCTAAGAATGATTGAATTTCTTTTATGTTTCTCGGGATAGTGATAGTATCTATCGCTTCAATCCTCTTAGGATCGATCCGTATTCCTTCCTTAGATACGACATGGCCCAGAAGCTTACCTTCCCGCATAACGAAATGTGATTTCTTTGGGTTCAGGGATAGGCCAAACCTGCGACACTTTTCAAAAGTCTGTTTTAGATGCATCAGATGTTCTTCGTCAGTTTTAGAGAAAACCGTCAGATCGTCGAGCTAAATAACCACGAACCTATCCTTTTCGCCCACGAAGGCGATGTCCATAGCTCCCTGGAAAGTGGCCCCTGCATTCATCAAACCAAAAGGCATTTTATCATACATGAAAGTACCCCAGGGCATGGTGAAAGAAGTTTTTTCCTTGTCTTGTTCATTCATAGCGATCTGATTATAACCAGAGAAACCATCTATCATAGACATTCGATTAGCTCCAACAACCTTTTCTAAGACATGGTCCATCTTGGGCAGCGGGTAGTTATCTTTGAGAGACGACTTGTTCAAGTTTTGGAAATCCACACACAGTCTGATCTCCCCGTTCTTTTTCCTGAATGGGACTAGGTTAGCTACCTAGTCCAAGTATCTCAGAGGTACGATAATTTTAGCATCCAAGAGTTTTATAACTTCCTTTTCTATCATGGGTAACAGAATGGGGTTAATTTGCCTAAGCTTTTTCCTAAACGGTTTGACCCCAGGCTTCAAAGGTATCTTGTGATCAATAATGGACGTGTCATACGTTTTCAATTCATCATAGGACCAGTGAAAACATCTTTATATTTTCTGAGTAAGTCCTTATACTTATCTTTCACTTTGGGAGGGAGGAACTTCGATATTTTTACCATCCGGGGTTCCTTTTCAGTTCCTAAATCACAGTCCTCCACTTCTTCTGGTTGGGGCTGCAAAGTGGACTTTAAAGGTACATCGTTCTGATCAAAAAGTCTTTCCAAAGGAATCAATCCTTTGGGGATCTGATTGTTTTTAAGGACCAGCATACGATGATCCGCAATCTTTTCTTGGAAGATTTCAGGTTCCTCTCCTTCTTGCAAGATCCAGCTGGAGTCATTCTGATTTTCTTGGTCAGCGTGAGTCTCTGAGAATTCACCTACTGCTGTAAGGAATTTCTCAATTTGTTCGTCATATTCAAAGACTTGCCAGTGTCAGATATTGTCTGGTATGGAGGGTTTGTATCTGATTTCAATGTGATACTTCAGTTTGAAGGTCGTGGGAGGAGAGAAAGTTGAAGTTTCCTTTTCCAATGCATCATCATGTAGATTCTCTGTGCGAGGGATAAAGTGGATATTCACAGATGAGAAAAACATTTCCATGAGATCCAAAGCACAATTCCTATATGCTCTTAGTCTAGGATGCCTGGCCATGTACTGTCAGTTTACTTGTTTTACTATTAATTCCGCATCACCATATACTTCCAAGTTCTTTATATTTATGTTTTTGGCAGCCTCTAATCCTAAGATCAATGCCTCATACTCACAAACGTTATTAGTGTAATCTATGTCCCACTGCAAACGATAGGAGAAAGGAACAATGAACTTACCTTCGGGTGCTACCAAAAGCACTCCAACACCTGCCCCTTCACAAGACGAAGCACCATCAAAATACATTTTCCAGACACCAGTCTTACACAGATATTCCGTCATGAGGTTTGGATCCTCTTGCTTTGTATCGATTTCCTCCAGGCAACCATCCAGACCATCATCAAAGGACAAGATGCAATTTCCCAGGTCTTGGTCTGCAATGTAGATAGGGAAGTTGTGTGGGTTTTGAGGATCACTGACCTTATATGATAATCTTGTTTCTAGGTATAAATGAGTGAACTAACCACAGAACACAGGGATTGTGGCATAAGTCATGTCTAACTGAAGAGAACCCCCCAACTTGGCTCCCCATGACCTAGACAACAACATGCCATACTTAGGGGGAATGTCTGTGATAACCACATCCATCAGGATACTCTTGACTAGGACCTGTGCCAGGGTAACTACTAGATCCTTTATCATACCCATGCATTTAACTTTCCTCGAATCAAAAGAGTACAGATTCCCATAAGGTCTTGTAATCAGGAGACCCAGCTTCTCCATTATAATCTTGGGCATAACATTATGAGAAGCTCCGGAGTCTAACATACAATTATGTAGCAACTGGTCGTGTATGTTCAGGGTGATATAAAAAAGAGCGATGTTATTTTTGGACCCTTAAAAATGGGGACCAAAAGTGATGTTAGGTCTATCATCTTCCAAGTTTATGACATCGGACTAGCTTCCTATCTTAGAGACACCTATCATTTTGGTAATTTGTTTGCGATAAACGGGGTTTTTCGCTAATTCCACCAAAGGGATTGGTATCTTAATTTTGTTTAACTCATTCTCAAAACTAAAATCTCCGCTCACCTTGTCTGTTTCTCTAGTGGAGACTTCCGAGTTCTTCTTTCCTGAATTATTTGTCTGGACAGACTTATCATTCATGATCCTATTTGAAGACGTAGCATTATTTACGGGTGTGGTTTACTGTGTTTGAGTTCCAACTTTTTCCACCTCGGGCTCTTGAATGCTTACCCTTCTAGTTTTGTTGTTGGGTAATGGGGTTTCGTCCTAAGGAGGCTCGTAAGCTTGGCCCCTTTGAAGGATTTTATTGGATTGAGTCGTGGAGGCGGGCTTATTCCTAGATCTCAGGTTGTATTTTGGTTGAAAATCAGCCATCATTATATCAGTTTCTGATTGAGATTCACAGATCTCGGGGTGATCATCCTCCTCACTCTCATTTGATGTATTTGGCATATATAGAGACTTTTCGTAGTCTTCGCGAGTCAGATATGGTTGACTACAGTCATCACCGAAGTTTTTGACATCATTATCTGAATCCTCGAAGTCTTGAAAATGGTTAGCTCCTATAAAATTTTCGTTCTTCAAGGGAGCTTGTATTTTCTGATCTTCCTTTTTTATTTGTCTTTGTTGATTAGGAGGGTTTGGATTTCTCTTGAAATATTTTTTGGGATAAGATTCAGCCTTGGCCTGTTCGAGTTCCATTCGAGTTATTTTATTTGACAACTCTTTAATCACTCTATCCATCTTGTCCACCCTATCGTCTGAGGATCTATTGGACCCTGAAGGGCCAGCCTGTTCTCTAAAGCGTTTGGTCTCTCGGTTTCCATTCTCTACTCTAGCCTTAAGTTTACCCGAAGCCATCATATTAGATTCTATCTCTACCGCATCATCCTGCATACGGTTTAAGTTGGCTCCCCTTTGCTCTCGCAAAAGTAGTGCGAAATCCGGTTCAAAATCTTCGGCGAAGGTCACTTTGGCCACGGGTTGAGATGGTTTGACTTCAGCCGGGATTTTATTGTATAGTTTGTTGAATCTCAGAATGAATTCCATGACTGTTTCTGAGTTCTTTTTCTTCAAAGACCCGAATTCAGTTAGATAATAGAGATGGTCTTTTCTCTCGCCCCATTGTCTGAGGAAAGCATCTTCCAAAGCATCATATGACGGGATAGAAGCTACGGGTAGGCTCTGAAACCAAGTTCAGACCTGACCTTAAAAATTTTGGACAAGGAGTCTTGAATATACATCCTCGTGCTCGGCACCACAAAGATCTATGAATTGGTCAAAAAAATTAATATGTTCAGCAGCGGTCAGATCTCCCTTCCCAGTGAATTTAGGTAGATTTTTTATGTAATTTTCTGGAAGATCGTGTAGGGGGATGGGCAACACTAATGGGGCGTTTCTGGCTGCTACTTTCACGAAAAATCTGGGAGGGGGGGTGCCTTGACCTCCACCTCCTCCTAGAGGGACACCACCTCCTCCTCCTAGAGGGACTCCTCCCCCTCCTCCTCCGATAAACCCTCTGCCTCCTCCTATAAACCCTCCACCTCCTCCTCCGGCGAATGCCATCATTTCTTGTGGAGATTTATAAGAAGGATAAGGAACGCGAGGAGTTGGTTTTTCAGAATTGCAAGAGACAGAGTCAGGAAAACTGACTGGTGTGAGAAACGAGTGTGTAACACACTCTTCAGTATTTGGAGAATTCGGGAAATTTAACTGAAGATAAGATGGTATTTCAAAAGCCGACGAACCTTCAAGAGGGTCCTTTCCTCTCTGTATCAAGGGGACTGTTGGATGAATTTCACTCCTAATTTCAGAGCAGATTGGCGTTGAATGTTTAGCGTCAAAGAAATGACTGAGAGAGGTCGAGGGTTCGGAAGGATTCTCGACCTTCAGTGATGGGATTTCAAGTTGGTAAACTGCAGCGGTTGGCTTAAAAGAGCCTCTCG
>JASDQU010588681.1:56115-66894 GCA_032191745.1 Picea mariana
GTAAGTTGATTTTAATATTAAATTTGATCTACATTAATATTAACATTATTGTCTTGGGGTTGCAAAGGCATATCGGGTGGGGGATTTACCCTCAACCATGAGAGAGAAATTATATTAAGTTTTTCCTAGAAGTTAAGGGAATTCACCCACGTTCAAGTAGAAACACTAGCTTTGTTCGAAGGATTCTTTATCATTACATAAAATGGAAACAAAGATATAATGGTGAATAGAGACTCAACAATTATAATTCATTAAATGTGCAATCAATGTTTATCCTAGAACATAATGTTTTTGAGGTTGATTGAAAAACCTAAATGGGTGGAATCAACCTTGAGTATATAGAAATGTTTTAGGTGCCAAGGGCCTTTAATCACCTAGTGGATGATAAGCAAAATAAATGGACCATATTGAATGTGGAAATGCTAAGTATAAATGGTGGGGTTCCCTTTGTAGCACGCTTCCCATGAAATATAGTTATCCATGATTTACAAATTGCATTCTATGGAAATTAATGGCAAAGTGGAGTGCTACATCAAGGTTAATGAGAAATGAATTTAACATAAATTTCTCCTTTATGCCTCTTTCACATGTCATGGGGTAAGAAAGAGAGTTTGTCTTTAAGCTTGATAGGATGTATTTCAACTATACAGGTGAGATTTTATTATCACTAGATTTTGGTTTATTTAGGTGTTCTTATTGGTAGGATCTCTCTATTTTCGAAGACTTTGTCTATCTCACACTATATTTTCTTCTAGAAAGTGTTGTATATTTTGGCTTCAATTTTTTGTATTCTAAGGATTGGGGATTTGTGGATGGGTTTTGGTTTTTCATTTCACTTTTCCTTTTGAGTCTATTAGTTCGAACCCCCCCTACGATGCTATAGTAGTATTTCTTTCAAGTTTTGGCTTGGGAATTCAAGCAATGGGAACTCAATTCATTACATTCCAAGTGAGGATTTTTATTTTTATAGGTTCCAAAGGAGAAGTGCTAGGAAAATTGATGATATTTAGTTGGATCTCTCCCATTTTAGTCACAAAACGATGACACGTCCATATTTTATGAAGGCCAAAATTTTGAATTCATGAAATTAAACTAAGTGAGAAATTGGAAGCAAATTTTAATATGTTATGTGAATGGGTTCTAGGTCTCGTCAAGAGTTATTATTCTTGGGTTTCTCTTCCAAATATTTCCATTTATTTTGTCAGAGTGGAAATTTAGGATAAATAAATAGTTCAACAAGTGCATGAAGATATGGGAAATGGAAACACAACTTTGGATCTCTTTCTCTCTAGGTAGACAACTAGCAAGAATCCTTTATCAATCATGTTTTATATTAATACCATGTTTTCTTTAAGTCAATTTTAGCTCTATGTAAATTTATTAGGATTTATATTAGTTGAATATTTAATTATGGTGCTAGAATTGTAATATTTTCTCATATAATTTGCACCATTTCAAAATTTTGAGTTTGTTTGAAATATTGACATCAAACAATCTCCATTTTTATTTTGTAAAAATTCATTGTATCATGTATGACTATAAATCCCAAGTTCTAATACAAATGATAATTTTTCCAATCTAAAAAGGAAAAAAAAAAAAAGATATTACATAAATATACACTCACAATTAGTAGCTAAGATATAAATAAACATAAATTATGATTTAATTTAATTTCAATTTTTATTTAAATGGTTTTTTTTTTTTTAATTTCTATTTGTAACAATATTTCTATTTTCTATTAAATGTTAATTGTAAGCATTTTTTATGTTATTGGTTGTGACAATAATCATGTTATTTTTAATGTAAACATTTTTACACATTTTATCTTTTATATATTTACCATTTTCTTTTTGATAATAATATAATTGGTGTTTCTTTATTCCCATTTTATTTTAATTTCACCAAAGTCTTATTATATTTGTAATTGCATTTATAATTTCATGTTATAAACTTGGATTATTTTTGGAAAGGCCCTCGTCTAAATTTGGTATGAAGAACTTTGTGTTGTTAGACATCCTTTTGGTGTAGCTTTTTTACTACTAATTTGGTATGAATTTTATGTGTCATTACACATCTATTTTGGTGTGCTATTTTACTACTAACTTGCTTTCAAAAATGATGTTTAGACAACATGATTTTTACACTTATACATTGAAATTAGATATTTCAAGAAAATAATTCTACATTAATTTGTTTTTAATCCTAAATTAATTTTATTTTAATTTGATGTATTTTTTAGAAATCAATATGTCAATGTTTAAGGTAAATAACATTTGTATATCCACATTTAACAATAATGTTTAAGGTAAATAACATTTGTATATCCACATTTAACAATGTTAATTTGTCTAGACATGTTTTCCAACTATCACTCCAAAAGTAATTAAATTGACATTACTAGGAGTTGTTAAACCAACGAGAAAGACCAATAGTATTCATTTATTTATATTGATTTGTTGAAGTTAGTGAAATTGTAATGAAGTTGACAACATAAATGAATTGGTATCAAGGAAATCAAATTGGTGTCCCTACTATTTATATATCAATGTTTTGTGGTAAATTTTGTTGTAAAATCCACATTTAACAATAATGTTTAAGGTAAATAACATTTGTATATCCACATTTAACAATGTTAATTTGTCTAGACATGTTTTCCAGCTATCACTCCAAAAGTAATTAAATTGACATTACTATGAATTGTTAAACCAACGAGAAAGACCAATACTATTCATTTATTTATATTGATTTGTTGAAGTTAGTGAAATTGTAATGAAATTGACAACATAAATGAATTGGTATCAAGGAAATAAAATTGATGTCCCTACTATTTATATATCAATGTTTTGTGGTAAATTTTGTTGTAAAATCCACTCACTCAAGATGTTGATAAATCAAAGTATTTGTGGAGAAATAAATAGAAACATCAATATATCAATGTTGGATAATTTTATTATGAAATCCTAATACCACAATTCTTCAATTATTCCCTTTGAGAAACATTACGAGCAATGCAAAAGAGTGTTGCGAGTGGTCTCAAGTTCAAGATGGTAATCAAAGGCAATATATGGTAGTAACGATCTCACAAGAATGATGATTCATCGATGTTTTCAAGATAATATGACCTTGTATGGTGATTCATTACGTATCCTGAACTCTAGACCACAAGAAACACTATTCCAAACCATTGGTATGAGTCATTTTCAAAGGGAAAAACAAACACTCTAAGATAATAATTTTATAGTGAAATGCATTTGTTCTAGTTTTATTTTGTAAAAAATTGAATTTTTTAAGTAAGAAAAACAGTGTATTACCTATTATAAAACAATGAATGTAAACATAAAACTTTCTATAACATGGGTTTCAGGAAATCAACCCAACTCAATCACAATTTGTATTTAACTAACCTCGTGGGGTGAAAAAAAGAAGATGTTCAGATGAAATACATTCTCTATGAAATATTATTGACATCAAAACATCACTCCTATTTAAGTCTGAGCTACAAAGATGAAATAAAAACTATGTATATATCAATAACCACTACTAAACTTAATGTTTCAGGAAATCAACCCAACTCAATCACAATTTGTATTTAACTAACCTCGGGTGAAAAAAAGAAGATGTTCAGATGAAATACATTCTCTATGAAATATTATTGACATCAAAACATCACTCCTATTTAAGTCCGAGCTACAAAGATGAAATAAAAACTATGTATATATCAATAACCACTACTAAACTTAATGCAAAACATGTCCATCTAGAGGAGAATCCTTTTGCACGGTGGCAGAGGAATTGGGATGTTCATATGAATTGCATCCTATGTGGAAAAGTTTGAAACACGTCTTTGGTAATCAAGGAAAAAATATAGAGTCAGTAACAATGATATTCTCTACTCCAATTGCTTAATTATGAATTTTAATTCTTCCACCTGACTGCAAACCTTGAATAGAAGCTGCAAATGCTCTTCCTTCAAAAAAAAATTTGCTCGAGGAATTATCAAAGCACCATTCCTTTGGTGGGGATTTGAGGGGGATAAAGGGTAAATCTCCAACATCAGTTCCTTTTGATCCGATAGGAGTGGAAATATGTGCCCTGTTTATCATGAATAGAGTGGGGTTCGGGTGAGAAATATCACCCATTAATTCAACTTATACTTCATACCACTCAACTTTGCATCCCCAAATCATATTTTCCTCATGCATGCTCAATTATCTACTCACAAATGAATTCTAGAGTGGTTGAGCCTCCCTTTCTCTCTCCATATCACTGGAAGAGAGAACCACTTCATAAATCTTCTTTCCCTGAAAAAAGCACCCTCTTTTACAGATATGTGGGATTGATATAAAAAATATACCAGTTGCGTTGCGCCCTGGAGGGAAAACAATAATCTTTTAACTAGAGCCTACATATGTGAATTAAAGTGTGAGCTAGGGGAAATATTGAATTAAAAGGTTGTCCTTATGCCTATGCTCAGGTCACCTATAGACAACATCTATATATAACATAGCTGACGGTGCAGACTTATTTCCATAACAACAGGAGTTTGATCGCACTAATTTCCCATCCCTTCAACGATATCGTAAATTGGTTTCACCCACATATTCTCACACTTCAGAATCCGGATTTTGTTAATGTCCAAGCCTTATTGGAGATAGGCGGCGTCCTCCATGGACCCTTTTGGAGGCTCGCACCACCAAGTGGTTAGGATACCATCCTTCAAGTTTATGCGGATGAAGTCAAGTCGACACCCCATCCATGGTTACATAAATTGAATTTCAAGTTCACTAAAATATCTTATATTTCCAATTTACTCATTTTATTATGCATCAATGATAAATATAACATAAGACAATAAATCTTGTAAAAGCATCAATCTAGTTATCTCATCTCAATAAATTTTAGTAGACATGGAAAGACAATATTCTATTAAAGGATGATATTTTCAAAATATCCCTTTATTCATTATTTGGATGAGTCAAAATTTCTAGAGTGATTTTGAAATGAAAATATATCCTAAAAATTCTATTGCATATTTATTTATCGACATGTTTGGACTTGTATTATTTTCTCGTCGATTCAAAATTTTTATTTCAATGGGGAATTTTTCATTTGATTATAGAACATAATCACTTCCAATCATAATAAATTTTGTACTTAGATATATTTTATATCTAAATCAACCAAAGAATGTTGTAGGTGTTGTTAGCACTAGAAGTCACTCTTTGATTGCATAGAAGGTAAGCCCAGTACCCATCAGTTTATACAGAAAATGTAAATGAGTTTTAAGAGGCCAAATGGAGAAGACTCAATGAAAATAACGTTCTAACTCAGAAATATGGGCTAGTATGTGCAAGCAATTGAGGTCTTGGATCAAATTTAGTAAGTAATTTGGAGTAAAGGTGAATAGGAGAAAGACTTTGGTGAGAAAAGTGTAGAGGTCTGTTGTGAACATCAAGCCTTCTAGCAGCCTAAGGAAGAAAAGATTAAACACAAGATCCTCTTGGATTCAAATTTCAAAGAAACTAAAAGGAATCATAACAACATTATAATCAAACATTCATCATAATACAGTCACAACAACCCATGTGAATTAGTCAATCGTGAATTCTCTCAGTATCATAGGAAAATAAGATGGAGTAAGAAAGTTGACTTAGATTAATCAAGAAGTCTCAAATCAAGACATAGACAAAGAACCAGTGTTCTTCATCAAAATATTACAATAGTAGGGATCCTAACTCAACCATTCGACCTTAACAAAATATCAAAACTACCAATATATACTAAAAATGTTGCAACCACCAGGAATGTGATCAGACCCCTGCATTCAAAGCTTCCAGTCGGTGCCTACTCTGTCAGATTGTGCAGGACTCCTCATGTCAGATGCGAGCCATGAGCAGTTATATGGTTTACGGGAAAATATTTCCATAAGGAACTTTGGATTGACAGTCTTCCTTCACGACCTCTCTCTACATGTTTTCCATTTATGGGGTGAGACGAGGTCTCAAATTTTACCCCCATCTTAAATAACTACCTTCATTGGGGTCAGGATGAGGCGTGACACCCATGAATGCTTTAGACGATGCCCACAACTTTTGAGAGTCAATCCTGGCGCGTCGAGGCTTTGTAGATCTTATTATGTGGCCAATACGAGTTCTGCAGGGGATAGGATGTTAGCATATGCACTTTAGACAATTTCGTAGTGCCATAGAAGTACAAAATGCATGTGTGATGATGTAGCGAGAGAAAAATGTGCTGAGGTAGGGTGATGTGGAGAAAAAGTGGAATAGGTGTTGAGAGGTGAGAGGAGGTGTCGGGAGGTGAGAGGTTGTATAGAGGATGGGGAGATGTGATATGTGGGGAGAGGGTGAGTGGAGGATAAGTTTGTGGGTGCTTGAGTTGTTCAAACCTCAACGTCTTCATTCTACCTATGGAAATCATGGGCATAATGCCACATGATTTACACCATAATGCTCCTGAGGGTAAATCTTAGTCACTTCTTGATTCCTATGAATTAGGTGGAAAATTCATGTGTTAACATATAGGATCCATGGGGGATAGAGACCTCCCTACGATGCTCTAAGAACACCTTTTGTAGTTTCAGTTCCTTATTGTTGGGTTGTGGAGTCATGCTCTGATATATGTCGAAGACTACATAATGACAAATTAAACTATCTTGCTTACAAACATAAAGAAAACACACATGCTCTTGATGGAGATTATTTATGTACAACACCTAAAATAAATGACTTTTACAAAGGTCTAGGTGAAAGTGGACTTCCACTAGAGCTAATCAGGTAATACCCTAACTAAAAACTTGCTTACTCTGTCACTGATTAATAAAAAATAATGACACTATGACAACAAATCGATTACATTTTTCAGCACTCCTCCTAGTGTTGAAGGCAAGATAAAGCTCAGAGGCTTCAATACCTAAAAAAAATGAAACTCCATCTACTTCCCCATAGGATCATAAAATAGGTGACAAAACTTACTGGGTTGGTAACAAAAATCATGTGTTGTCTTTCAGTTGCTCACATCTGGCTGAATGTTTAGGACAAACACAGATGAGTGAAGGGCTGATGCAGGATGTTGATCCACTTCTCCTTTGTCTACTTCTATAACATCTGCTAGATGAGAGCAAGGAGTCTCTTCATGTATATCCATGTATGTCTCTTCCTCTCCATCACGCTGCTCTTGGTAGGAGATTTTTCTTTCATAAGAGGGTTGTCAGATTATTCTTTTTGCTTCTGAATACTCTTCAGGGGTAGGTGAGTGCGAAACCTTTTTATTTTTATCCTTTCTTTCTCTCTCAATCATATCTTTACTAGACTCATCGCACAAGAAATACTCTATCACATGCTGGATGTAAAATCCAAACTTCATACTACATTCATCCAAAACAATATGATACTATTAAATCTTCTCGTAATATTAAGTGAAGGCATCATGAAAATCCTTCAAAGAATGGATACTAAGAACACGGAGATATTGACACCATTCACGAGCATATCCCTCTAAAGAAAATATGAACATCTTGATCAAGACATCCTCGTGAACAAAATCATGCTCAAGAATGCATACATGAAAATTGAATAAGTGCTTACTGGGATCATCATGCTCGCTTCCTTTGAAAATCAGAATATAATCATCCCATTCATTTATGGCTAGCAATGGATGTGGATAACCATATATGGATGAGAAATTGAAAGGGGGAAACCTTCGAGAAAGGATTTTGTCCATTTCAAACTAGTGGAGTCGTCGATCGATCTTTTAATCATAGAGTCGTCAGGTGAATGATATGAAGAATGAGTGTGGTTGGTCTTTGTTCACCATCAAAGACTAGATCTAATCGTTGTGTTCTCCCAGGGGGATTTTGGTGTAGCCAGATAGAAGCCACACTGAAACAGTGGAGTCGAGACAGTGGAGTCACCATAGTGGAGTGGCTAGGTGCCAGCGCAATCTTCAATGGATCTGATGTCTGATGCACCTTCAGAATCAAAAGCTCGTTATTGTTCTACACATGGAAAATCTTCAATTCATCCCCAAAAATGACACCAAAAATGTTAGCACTAGAATTCACCCTCAGATTGCATAGAAGGTAAGCCCAATACCCATCAATTTATACGATAAATGTAAATGAGTTTTAAGAGGCCAAATGGAGAAGACTCAATGAAAATAACATTCTAACTCAGAAATCTGGACTAGTATGTGCAAGAAATTGAGGTCTTGGACCAACTTTAGTAAGTAAGTTGGAGTAAAGGTGAGTAGGAGGAATACTTTGGTGAGAAAAGTATAGATTTTTGTCGTGAACATCAGGCCTTCCAACAACCTAAGGAATACAAACTTAAACACAAGATCCTCTTGGATTCAAATTTTAAGGAAACTGCAAGAAATCATAACAACATTATAATCAAACACAATCGTTGTGAATCAGTTGTGAATCAGTCAATTATGAACTCTCTCAGTATCGGAGGAAAATAATATGGAGTAACAAATATGACTTAGATTAATCAAGAAGTCTCAAATAAAGACATAACCAAAGAACCGATGTTCTTCATCAAAATATTACGATAGCATGGAGCCTAGTTCAACCATTCGACCTTAACAAAATATCAAAACTGTGTATATATACTAAAAATGTTGCAACCACCAGGAATTTGATCGAACCCCTGCATTCAAGGATTCTAGTCAGTGCCTACTCTATCAGATCATGCAGAACTCCTCATGTCAGATGCGATCTAGGTGCAGTTATGTGCTTTACAACAAAATCTATCCATAAGGAAATTTCAGGTAGACAGTTTTCCTTCACGACTACTCTCTTCATGTTTTCCATTTATGGGGTGAGACAAGGTCTCAAATGCCACCCCAATATTCAATAACTACCTTCATTGGGGTCAGGATGAGACCTCATACCCATGAATGCTTCAAACGGTGCCCACGACTTTTGAGAGTCAATCCCGACACTTAGTGGCTCTGCATATCTTCTTCCATGACCAATACGAGTGCTTCAGGTGGCATGCTAATAACGCATGCACTTTAGACAATTCTGTAGCACCATAGCGCTAAAGAATGTATGCGTGATGATGTGGCGAGAGAAAAATGCGATGAGACGAGGTAATGTGGAGCAACAATGGAACAAGTGTTGAGAGGTGAGAGGAGGTGTCAGGAGATGAGAGTTTGTATCGAGGGGGGGGATATGTGATAGGTGGGGAGAGGGTGAGTGGAGGACAGGTTTGAGGTTGCTTAAGTTGTTCAGACCTCAATGTCTTCATTGTTCCTATGAAAATCATGGGTGGAATGCCACATGATTTACACCATAATGCTCCAAAGGGTAAATCTCAGTCATTGCTTGATTTGTATGAAGCAGGTGGAAAATTCATGTTTGAACATGTACAAACATATTTGTAAATAGAGGTGTGATAACTGGCATCTATATCCTACATATGTTTCATAATCACTCTAGAAATCCCCTACTAAAAGAAAACTTTTGATTCAGTCGGAGAATGATGTAAGTACAAACACTATTGTAAATGAAAGTGTAAGTTTTCTTTAAGCACTTGCAATACATGGTTGATTGTGATAACAAATATTTTAATTATGGTTTAATTCTACTATCCTCTTTAGAAGCTCAATAATCATTCACTTTCCCAATAATACATCCACTTTATTTTTTTCACTTCACATTTTCATATCTACTTATATTATTAGTGTATCTTAAGAGAACTACCTAACTTCTTAGTCATTATGACATAAATACATTATTGTGACAAATGTTTTCTGAAGTAGTTCAACAAAACATACTTGTTGGATTCCCTCTTAGATGAGCTCAAACTATATAGAGCATGAATTTGATCCTATTTCTATGTTACAAATTTCTTAGTGAATCTCATCCCTCCAAAATTTTTGTGACATTTTCATGATACAGATAAACAATGTTTAAATGTCATGGTCCCTTCAAAATTGATGTTAACATTGACCTAACATTATTCAAAGGAAAAAAAATTGTGACATTTCCATGATAGAGATCTGTTATCGCACAGTTTGTAGCTAGGTCAAATGGTTAGAGGATAGAGGCCAAACTGGCATAACAGGAACCTACCCCACGCAATGTAACCACAATGGGGAGGTTCTTTCTATTCAGGGAGGTTAGCCCAGGGGAGACGTCCCCAGTAACCTAGGGTTTTGAAGAGGCCAAAGAATAAAGGTCAAAGTAAAAGTTCCTCCTCACAGGTTACCACCAAGATCAGATAGTCCGGCTAATCAGCCAATGATGAAGTATAGCCCCAAATGAGAACACCTGCCTGGAACAAGACAATAGCAAAATAATATATGCAGGCAATAATTCAGTGGGTTAGCACTTCATATAACTATCTGACATCAATATGTAAGCAATTAGAACAATAGATATCAATGAGATCAACGTTTATCAATATAGCAATGGAGTAATATCAATTCATCAATAAATATTGAGATGATGTAGTGGTGAGTCGCCAAAGTGTCATCTTTTTACCAACATTTTCACTTCACTTTCACTTCACTTTTAACCATATTTCGCTTTCCCACACCCTTACATAAACCATTTTTCATGATTACATGGGTTTTAAACATATTATTTTCCAATGCATCTATTTTAGTGTTTTTGAGTGAATTTATGATTAAATATTGGAAAATGACATGTTTACACTTATATATGAAAGTGGGATGAGTTTCATGATGTTTACAGGTGTATTTGAAGACTCCAACCAAGTCAAATTTGACCATCAAGTCTCAAATTCGAAT
>JASDQU010588681.1:66994-97142 GCA_032191745.1 Picea mariana
ACTTGATGATCTTGATTGTTGATAGGTTATTTGAAACATTCTGAGAAAACCTCCTGAATGGGAGCTAGTGTTTTCATGCCTACAACAACTAAGTCTTATGCAAGAGTTAGGATTTGATTGAATTTTCTTAGATTAGAGTTAGATGCCTACTCGTGCATATATTGTGTTGGCATCATCACAAGCTTACGAGCATCCCTGGTTGATATTAAATCGTTGAGAATTTATGTGACATATTTTTCACTCAACATGTAGCCAACAATGTATTTAATCAATCCCTTTACTCAATAAATGCTCTTAAACCATGATCTAATTGCTTATCAAAGACATATGTTGCGTCAAGATGGAATATCCAAGTATGACGTCAGCCTAATTAGGGTTAGCTAGTTAGTTAGGGTTTCAAATTTAAGAGTTTTAAGAAGTTGTTTGAGCACTATCACTTCAACATTGTGGATCTATGATCAATGGCTAGGGGCAAATGGAGTCAAATAAATAGAGGATGCAAAGTTGAAGGGATGAAAGGATGAGGACAAGAGGGAAGGGTTCTAAGGTGCTGCAATGGCAGGGCCCTAGAGTCAAAACTCTAGGGGAAAGAGGCTCACTCTGGTTTTGCTTAAGCAATGCCTCGTGCTCTTTCCTCCTTCCTTAGGTTAGACTTGGCAAAATGGCTAGAATAAAGGATAATTCAAGACAAGAGAGAAGCATGAGGGAGGGTTTTGCAATGGAAAGGCCCTATCACAAAACCCTAGAAGCAGGACGACCCTAGGTGTAGATAACCTAGGCCTGGGACATATCCTCCTTCTTAACTTTTAAAAGCATGGCCAGCACAAGGGAAGAAGTAAAAAAGTGTAGCAAAGGATAGGCTCTTCCTTCTTCTTCAATGGCTGAAAATTTCTCTTTTAGGGGACATGAAACAAGGACCTACTTGTGTGCTTGTCACCTAGGGTTTTAAAATCAACAAAGTTTATAAATAAACGCAAGAGTACAAGCCTACAACCATTAAATTAAGAAGTTTTGTAGAAAAAACACTTACATATCATGAAGAAATAGCATTTCAAACCCTAGTTGTAAACCTTACTTCAAGAGAAATGCCAAAAATGAAAGAAAATACTACCTTCAACAAGTGCGGCTCACTTAAAAGATGAAATACCCCAACTAGGGCATAAAAATCAGATCTCACAAGAGAGTGAGTTGTGTCTTATGCCAAAATGAGGGGAAAACTCCTCAATATATATTGTATCATGACCTTTAATTAAATTTAGGTCATTAAAAATAGCTGACAAGGCTACAAACGAAAATTACACTGTTTTTACATTAAATTGTTAAATCAAATCCCTAACTGAGCATAAGCAAGATGTCAAGCCCTACTAAGGGAGACGTTACCCCCTTTTAGGGAAAATGCAACAGAAAATGAAAAAATATTGGCCCTCTTTGGGCCTCCCAATCATGCCACATGTGCCATATGCCTTGCCAAACTGTCACACGCTCAAGGTTCTGTCAATGGCTCCTAGGTGACGTCCTGGGCCATCAAAGGGAAATGTTCCACTGGAAGTGGGTCAACCCCCCTAGGCTGGGCTCAGCCAAAGTATCCCTGATGGAACGTCCTTCTTCTTCTAAGGTGCAAAAACTCGATCAAACATTGTCCTGTCTCTGCCCCTGATGGGGTCCCAACAACCATCTGATGGGCTCTTCAGCCCCATGGAGGTCCAAACTAATCATCTCCCCATGTGTACTGGTCCAACTGGTACCTTTCTGTCGGGCATGGTCCTGCACATCAAAAACTCCGCCCTCCATGGGCTTATTAGTCACAGGGATCATAGCAATGTTAATCATGTCTGATCATTAATATTATCAAACATATGCATAAAAACCCTGATATATCATCCAATAGCTCAAAAATATTACAATGACCTACAATACAAGGTTGAAGAAATAGACAAGACACCCTATTGAAAGGAAAGTCTCCAAGGGCTATCATACAAGCCATGTAAAATGATGTGATGTGGACAAGGGATGTCCAGACATACTAGTAGAGTGAGAGAAAGGGATGCATGATATTACCTGTGGGTGCCTTCATAGAAGGCGAGCTATACCCGTCATGGATGCAATTTTTCCAAGCCCTTTCTTGCCTTTATTCTTTCTTTTCTTCATTTTATTTTTTCTTTTTATTTCAAGGACTAAATAGAGGACACTGCCTTGGCGTGGTGACTAGAGCTGATAGTGTTACCCACAAGCACTTTCACAGAGGTGATAAGGCTGGCTCATGATGAGACCCCCTTTCCCTTGGCCATGCAACCAAAGGTCACTGCCATGGCGTGGTAACCAGATAGTGGCAATGTCAGGTTGTTAGGTACCCATGAACATAATAGGTTGGCTCGTGATGAGACCCCCCATCCTCTTGGATAGTGATTGTTTTGTTATTTTTATTAGGGTCCCTCTTGTTTCTTGCTGAGAGGATTTTTATTGCATTCTCAGGGATCCCTGGGCAAGGCATCTCTAGGTTTCATTTTTATGGCTTTTATCTTTTACCAACTGCTTTTACCTTATGGGCCTTTAGCCCCTTCTTCCCACGAGATAAGGTCCAACCCTACAAACAGATCATCCTAATGCCTAGACTAGGGGAATGGGACAAATGAGTGGGAGATAAGATGAAAGAGTGATGATATGATGGGAGTGGACGATGGCTTTTTAGAAATCTCCCCGGTGGAAAACCAAAACATATGGGTACAGGCTTGATAGGGTAGGCTTTCAATCCCCTCAACAATGGTCAAGTGGGTCAATGTAATATCCAAGCAATTGTTAGAAATAAAAGGAGTAAGATGCATATATCTAAAGGTTATAATGATCAAAAGTGACACATACCATGATACCTGGACCAATTACCTCATGGAGCAAGAGTCTTCTCCGGTACAAATCCAAGCCGAAGGTGATGGATGTTGTTTCTGATGACAAGATGAGTCTGATGAAAAAGAAGAAACATGGGCCCTCTAGGGCCATGCTCAGGTCAATCCTACTCTCAGTACTCCATGTCTAGGACTTGTGGGCCTCGAGACATGATCTCCTAGTTATCCCATGAAATCAGGGATATCATCTGGCTCCAACTCAAGGACATGTGCTCACCATAGAGCGCATGAGAACCTCAGCATCTCTGGCATAACCTGCAGACTTTCTCAACTCGATAGAGGCATCAATAGCAAAGATGGGGTGGTATTGCCACGCCGCATATATATATATATATATAACTGAAATAAAACAATCAATATGCAAGTGTGGAAGCAAACTAACATGAAATCCAAATGGTATAATACACGAAGAATGCCTACTTACCTGCACTTACCTATGGAGTCAAGTATTTGTGGGGTGGTAACACTTGATATGTAAAGTGTTTACTGACAGCTTCAGGATTTCTCCTTCCATGGTCTCTAAGTTGAAAGAATTTGTACCTGCACAACTCATGATTTTATAAGGGCCTCCCCATAGACTGTCGAATTTTTTGTGCATACTAGGTTTTTCCTTTCTCTTATCATACAATAGCACAAGATCTCCTTTGGTGAAGTTTCTTTCCTTGGATTTATGACCAAAGGTTTTCTTTATATTTTCTTGATTTCTCGTCATTTGACCCAAGGCACTTCTCCTCGTCTCATCTAGCTCTATCAACTAATTGATCCTTCCTTGGATTGCTTCTGCATCTATGGTGTATTGTTGAGAAAAATGAAGGATATGGATCTGGAGGTTCATAGGAAGCTTTGCTTCAAGTCCATATACCAGCTCAAAAGGAGTTTTTCCTATGGAAGTTCTTGTCGTTATTCGGTCTGCTCATACTGCGTATTTTATTTTTCTATGCCATGACCTTTTATTCTCTCCAACAACCTTCTTCAGAATATTCATGAGGTTCTTATTGGTTGATTCTACTAATTTGTTTTCTTGTGGGTAGTAGTTGGAGGAATGGGATAGGGTAATGCCATATTTGAAACAAAATTTTACCAGGTCATAAGAGCTAAAAGCTTTGGCATTATCTGTATTGATCTTGGAAGGGGCACACAACCTAGTTATGATCTGGTCTTCCAAGAAATTCATGACCACTTCCTCGGTGCCTTTTATGTAGGAATAGATTTGACCCATTTGGTGAAATAGTCTGTAGCTATTAGGATCCATCTATATCCATTAATTAAATTTTCTTTGAATTCACCAACAAAATCCAAACCCCATTGTTGAAAGGGTGCCTCTACTACCATCGGTTTTAAGGGTTGTGCTGGGAGTCTTGGTTTTTTGGAGAAGTACTGGCAAGGTTGGAAAGATCAGACGTACTGGTAAGTGTCTAAAAAAAGTGTTGGCCAATAACAGTCATCCCTCAAAATATTATGGGCAGTAGTATGAGTAGCAAAATGTCCACCGCAATGCCCAGAGTGCAATTATTTCAGTATCTTCTTTGTCTCTTCCTTGTTCACACATCGGAGTATAACACCATCAGGATTTTTCCACCCAAGTCCATCTTCAGTCAAGAAGTATTTCATAGCTCTCAATCTCAAAGCCCTTCTCTTGTAGTCCACTAAGTGATTATGGAAAGACAAATTCTTTAGATAATAAATGATATCGGAATACCACTCGACATGTTCTAGTTCATTGATCATTACATTTACTTTCTCTCTCACCCATCTGTATGGCTTCTTGGTTGCTCTCGGTTAGCATTTGGGCTAAACCTTGTCCCTTTACTATCTTGGTGGGTTTTATTTCTAAGTCATACTCCTGGATTTTGGAAACCCACTTCCCTCGAGTACCCATGCAGTCTTGTTGTGATAAGACGTCCTTCATAGCTGGGTATGGGACATAAGCCTTGATTTTATTGTAATCGATGTAGCTCCTGAAGTGTTTGAGGGACTTGACCAAGGCATAGGCTTGTTTCTCTGTGATGTATTTTAACTCTAAGTCTCTTAGTACTTTTCTCATAAAGGCCACGGGGTGTTCATAGTTATCAGCATCTTTTTGCATCAGGACACCTGCAATAGTATCCTAGGATGCAAACGAGAGTATTATGTAATCCCACGAGAAATCAGGACTAATCAAGACAGGGGCTTGGGAGATAGAATTTTTTATGTCTTCAAAGGATTGGTTGGTATCATCTCCCCACTTGAAAGCAACATCCTTTTTTATCAAAGCGCTCAAAGGTTTTATCCTCTCGGCAAAATTTGGTACAAATCTACGGATGACGTTGATTTTTCCGAGAAAAGATTGCAAAGATTTTCTATTGGCTGGAGGGCGGTCATTCTTTATCAAATGGACTCTTTCAGGATCAATGGAGAATCCTCCTTATGATTCCATGTGTTATAACATATTTCATTCGTCAATCCCAAGGACAGATTTCTTGGGATTCAGTGAGATACCATACTTTTTGCATCGCTTAAAAACAATCCTAAGGTGAGGGAGATGGTCTTTCCTATCCTTCAAAATGACTGTAAGGTCATCTTGGTAAATTTCTATGATTTTTGTATGAGGTCTCTGAAGGAAAAGTCCATTTCTCTCTAGAATGTGGCACCAGCATTCATAAGACCAAACAGAATCCTTCAGTACATAAAAGCGCCCTAAGGTGTAGTGAATGCAGTTTTGAGTTGGTCTTCTCTTTTGAGTAAGACTTGGTTGTACCCTGAGAACCCATCTAGCATAGACATCATCCCTACCCCTCTAACCCACTAAAGAAAATGTTCCATGTTTGGGAGGGGATAATTATCCTTTAATAACAATTGGTTGAGGTTGTAGAAATCAACACACAGGAGGATGTCACCATTTTTCTTCCAAACAACCACCAAGTTTGACATCGAAGAAGAATACCTGATAGGGGCTATGATACCAGCATCGACCATTTTCTAGAGTTCCTTTTGTATTTGGCTTGCAAACTTTGGGTTGATACGCCTCAACTTTTTTCATAATGGCTTGACCCCTTCTACCAAGGGTATGGCATGTTGAATGACATCCCCCCTATAGGATTTCAAATCATCATAGTTCCAAGCAAAGGTATCTTTGATTTCTCTGACGAGTGCTAGTATTTCCTTTCTTTCTTTCTCGGTGGTGCCCTTTCCTATTTTGACGATCCTTGGGTCCATCTCTGTACCGATATTGAATTCTAGGGCTTCTTTAGCTTGCTTGTTGGCTCTCTTTCCCTTAAAAACGTCATGTTTGTCAAAAAGGTTTTCCAGGGGAATACAACCCTTCAGCAAGGTGTTGCTTTGCAGGTTAATGACGTCCATATCCATAGAATCGACTAGGAAAGAAACTTGTGAATTAATGAACTCTTATTTTTTTTCCATGAATCTGATAATCGGATTATCATCCTTGAAAACCTGCCAATGTTCCAAATTATCGGGAACAAAAGGCCTAAAAAGAACCTCCATCTTGCATAGGTCGTGAAAAGGTCCCTCACCTGGTTGCAGGGTAGAAGCAGAGACAGCCAAAGAATCATCCACGTGGTTTTATTCTTGAGGGATGACTTCTATTAACACTTTTCTGAAGGATTTTGAAAGGGTTTGAGCCACATCTCGATACCTTTTCAACTTTTCATTTTTAGTGGCAAATCTCATCAAAACTTGCGACACAATGAGGTCTGAGTCCCCTTTCACTTATAAGATTGTAACACCTTTGTCAATTTCTAAATTGAGACCTAGAACCAAGGCTTCATACTCGGCAACATTGTTGGTGCAACAGAATTCCAGCCTATATGACTGGTAAAATACTTCACCGAAAGGGGCTGTCAAGACTACTGCAGCGCCTGATCCATAGCTTGAGTGTGATCCATCAAATTCTGAGGTCCAGATTCCTTTGGTTTCTTTAACGACATCCACATCTAACTTACCTTCTTGGATGAACCAATTATTAAGGTCACTATCGATGCATAAGAGTTGGTCACTTGGCTCATTAGAGGTTTCAACCGGGGAGACAACAAGAGGCTCATTGTAGATGGTGAAGAAACCCCCTTCGGGATGAGGGATGGTTGCTTTGGACTGTTGTTTATGAATACTTCCATTTAAATGTTCTATGAGATATTTGTGAAGAATGATCCCCAAATTATTCACAGCATCTATGATGACCACGTTTATGAAGATAGGAGCACTGGGGAAGGAGTCAAAGGCCACCTCGAGGTTATTAATGACCCCCTTTGCAAAATCTCCTCTGGTATTTGTTTGTGAGAGGCTCAGACCTAATTTATACATAACCTCTTCAGTCATCATGTTGGTTGTGGCACTTGGGTGCAGGAGAAAGCTTCCGAGGAGGGAATCTTTGACTCAGAGAGTGACATAAAAAGGTTTGAACTCACAAACTTTGGAAACAGGGTGTCCCACTTGGTGGATAGAAAGAGAGAAATCTTCTGAAGGATTCTTCTCAACATTTTCAGGTAAGATAACTTCAACTTCATCCTCAGGATGGGTCCTTTTAAAAGGGGGTTCTTGGGAAGGGATAATACTTTCATGGGAAAGGCTCCATTTTCTCTTAGTGGGAGCAAGTTCGAGCTGGAGGATCCTTGGAGGTTTAGGTTCCACAATAGGCTCATTACCAGGATCCCATAGTTCACAATTTTGTGAACGATCCCTTTGATGAATGTAATCTTAAAAATCAAGGTTCCTTTCAATCTGAAAGGCCAGGTCTTGTGCTTCCTCTAAACTTGTTGGTGACTGGTCCTTGACGTTGAATTTCAAAGTTCCTTCCAAGGAGGACAAGAAATGATTGATGATGGCTTGCTCTGAGGCCACCTTTGATTGGACCCTTTTGAGGAGAAGGTTGAACCTATCACTGAAATCTCTGACACTCTCACAAGATCCTTTGCAAATGCTAAGGTATTGGGAAAAATAGTCTTGTGAATGCTAACTATAACACCACCTTATTTTAAAGGCCTTTTGTATATCTTCAGGGTTTTTAATGCTTCCTTTAGGGCACCTATCAATCCAAACTTTAGAATCCTCTACAAGGGAACTCACAAAGAGACTCATGAAGACATTAGGGTGATCTTGACCATCCAAATGAAAATCAAAACTATCACAGAACTGGGTCCAATGTGAGTTTCCAGGGATACCCTTTCCTAAGAAAAATGGTAGCCAAGAATTTTCATCCTTGGGTAAGTCATGCAGCCCTCCGTGGATGTTACTTAGGTCGAAACAACTGAAACTCTCTGAGTAAGACCATTTGTGAGGATTAAGATTAATCGAGGGGGGCATAGCTTATCAAGGTGCTAGTGGCCACAGTAGAGGGATTTGAGTATTGTCGCCCACTATGGGTCATCATTGGTGGAGTCGCCAAATAGTTTACTTGAAACTACCAAAGGAAAGGGGAAAAACACCCTAGTGGATTCGCCAGGTAAGCTTGTAAGTAAAGGTCCTTGAGGAAAGGCTTACCGAAAAGGTTTTTCATTTGAGGAGAATTGACTCAGTGTTCCCCAACAATGGCACCAAAATGTTATCGCACAATTTGTAGCTAGGTCAAATGGCTAGAGGGTAGAGGCCAAACTGGCGTAACAGGAACCTACCCCACCCAATGTCACCACAATGGGGAGCTTCTTTCTATTAAGGGAGGTTATCCCAAGGGAGATGTCCCCAGTAACCTTGGGTTTTGAAGAGGCCAAAGTATAAAGTTCAAAGTAAAAGTTCCTCCTCACAGGTTACCACCAAGATCAGATAGTTCAACTAATTGGCCAATGATGAAGTATAGCCCCAAATGAGAACACCTGCCTGGAACAACACAATAGAAAAATAATATATGCAGGAAATAATTCAGTGGGTTAGCACTTCATATCACTATCTGACTTCAATATGTAAGCAACTAGAATAATAGATATCAATGAGATCAATGTTTATCAATATAGCAATGGAGTAATATCAATTCATCAATAAATATTGAGATGATGGAGCCAAAAATGTATTTAATCAATCCCTTTACTCAATAAATGCTCTTAAACCATCATCTAATTTCTTATCAAAGACATATGTTGCATCAAGATGGAATATCCAAGTATTACATCAGCCTAATTAGGGTTAGCTAGTTAGTTAGGGTTTCAAATTTAAGAGTTTTAAGAAGTTGTTTGAGCACTATCACTTCAATGTTGTGGATCTAAGATCAGTGCCTAGGGGTAAATTGAGTCAAATAAAGAGAGGACACAAAGTTGAAGGGATGAAAGGCTGAGGACAAGAGGGAGTGGTTCTAAGGTGTTGCAATGGTAGGGCCCTAGAATCAAAACCCTAGGGGAAAGAGGCTCAGTCCAATGTTGCTTAAGCAAGGCCTCATGCTCTTTCCTCCTTCCTCAAGTTAGACTTGGAAAAATAGCTAGCATAAAGGATAAGTCAAGACAAGAGAGCAAGGTGAGAGAGGGAGTTGCAATTTAAAGGCCCTATAAAAAAACCATAGAAGTAGGACAACTCTAGGTGTAGATAACCTATGCCTGGGATGTCTCCTCCTTCTTAACTTTAAAAGCACGGATAGCACAAGGGAAGAAGTAAAAAAAGTGTAGCAAAGGCTAAGCTCTTCCTTCCTTCTTCAATGGCTGAAAATTTCTCTTTTAGGGGACATGAAACAAGGACCTACTTGGGTGCTTGTCACCTAGGGTTTTAAAATAAAAAAAGGTTTATAAATAAATGCAAGAGTACAAGCCTACAACCATTCAATTAAGAAGTTTTGCAGAAAAAACACTTACATATCATGAAGAAATAGCATTGCAAACCCTAGTTGTAAACCTTCCTTCAAGAGAAATGCCAAAAATTCCAAGAAAATCCTTCCTTCAACAAGTGTGCCTCACTTAAAATATGAAATACCCCAACTAGGGCACAAAAATTAGATCTCACAAGAGAGAGAGTTGTATCTTACGTCAAAATGAGGGAAAAACTCCTCAATATATACTGTATCATGACCTTTAATTAAACTTAGGTCCTTAAAAATAGCCAAAAACACTACAAACCAAAATTACAATGTCTTTACATTAAATTATTAAATCAAAGCCCTAATTGAGCATAAGCAAGACGTCAAGCCCTACTAAGGGAGACATTAGCCCCTTTTAGGAAAAATGCAACACAAAATGACAAAACATTGGCCCTCTTTGGGCCTCCCAATCATGCCACACGTGCCAGCTGCCCTATCAAACTATCACATGCTCAAGGTGATGTTAATGGCTCCTAGGTGATGTCCTGGGCCATCAAATGGAAATGTTCCACTAGAAGTGGGTCAACCCCCCTAGGCTTGGCTCAGCCAAAGTATCCCTGATGGAACGTCCTTCTTCTTCTCAGGTGGAAAAACTCGGTCAAACATTGTCCTGTCTCTACCCCTGATGGGGTCCCAAAAACCATTTGATGGGTTCTTCATCCCCATGGAGGTCCAAACTAATCATCTCCCCATGTGTACCAATCCAACTGGTTTCTGTCCATCGAGCATGGTCCTGCACATAAAAAAATTCACCCTCCATGGGCTCATTAGTCACAGGGATCATAACAATTTTAATCATGTCTCAGCATTAATATTGTCAAACATATGCATAAAAACCCTCATATATCATCCAATAGATCAAAAATATTACAAAGACCTACAATACAAGGCTGAAGAAATAGACAAGACAGCTTATTGGGCTAGTATCCATAAGGAAAGGAAAGTGTCCAAGGGGTATCATCCAAGTCATGTAAAACGAGGTGATGTGGACAAGGGATATCTAGACATACAGGTAGAGTGAGAGAAACGGATGCATGATATTACCTATGGGTGCCTTTGTAGAAGGCGAGCTGTACCCGTCATGGATGCAATTTTTCCAAGCCCTTTCTTGCCTTTATTCTTTCTTTTCTTCATTTTCCTTTTTCTTTTTATTTCAAGAACTAGCTAGAGGACACTGCCTTGGCGTGGTGACCAGAGCTGACAGTGTTACCCATAAGCACTTTCACACAGGTGATAAGGTTGGCTCGTGATGAGACCCCCTTTCCCTTGGCCATGCAACCAAAGGTCACTTCCCTGGCATGGTAACTAGATAGTGGCAATGTCATGCTGTTAGGTACCCATGAACATAATAGGATGGCTTGTGATGGTACCCCCTATCCTATTGGCTAGGTCATATTTTGTTATTTTTCTTAGTGTCCCTCTTGTTTCTTGCTGAGAGTTTTTTTATTTCCTTCTCGGGGATCCCTGGACGAGGCATCTCTAGGTTTCATTTTTATGGCTTTTATCTTTTACCAGCTACTTTTACCTTATGGGCCTTTAGCCCCTTCTTCCCACGAGATAAGGTGCAACCCTACAAACAGATAATACTAATGCCCGAACTAGGGGAATGGCACATATGAGCAGGAGATAAGATGAAAGAGTGATGATATGATGGGAGTGGATGATGGATTTTTAGAAATCTACCCGGTGGAAAAGAAAAACCTATGGGTACATGCTTGCTAGGGAACCATGTCAATGCCCTCAACAATGGTCAAGTGGGTCAATGTAAGATCCAAGCAGTTGTTAGAAATAAAAGGAGTAAGATGCATATATCTAAAGGTTATAATGATCAGAAGTGACACATACCATGATACCTGGACCAATTACCTCATGGAGCAACAGTCTTCTCCAATACAAATCCAAGCCGAAGGTGATGGATGTTGCTGCTGCTGACAAGATGAGTCTAATGAAAAAGAAGAAAGATGGGCCCTCCAGGGCCATGTTCAAGTCAATCCTACTCTCGGTAATCCATGTCTAGGACCTGTGGGCCTCGAGACATGATCTCCTAGTTATCCCATGAAATTGGGGATAAGATCTGGCTCCAACTCAGGGACATGTGCTCACCATAGAGCGCATGAGAACCTCAACATCTCTGGCATAACCTACAGACCTGCTCAACTCAATAGAGGCATCAATAAAAAAGAAGGGGTGGTANATAAAACAATCAATATGCAAGTGTGGAAGAAAACTAACATGAAATCCAAATGGTATAATACACGAAGAATGCCTACTTACTTGCACTTACTTGTGGAGTCAAGTCTCTGGGGCTAGTAATGCTTGATATGTAAAGCGTTTACTAGCAGCTTCAGGATTTCTCCTTCCATGGTCTCTAAGTTGAAAGAATTCGTACCTGCACAACTCATGATTTTATAAGGGCCTCCCCATAGACTGTTGATTTTTTTGTGCATACCAAGTTTTTCCTTTTTCTTATCCCACAATAGCACAAGATCTCCTTTGGTGAAGTTTCTTTCCTTGGCTTTATGATCAAAGGTTTTCCTTATCTTTTCTTGATTTCTCATCATTTGACCCAAGGTACTTCTGCTCGTCTCATCTAGCTCTATCAATTGATTGATCCTTCCTTCGATTGCTTCTGCATCTATGGTGTATTGTTGAGAAAAATGAAGGATAGGGATCTGGAGGTTCACAGGAAGCTTTGCTTCAAGTCCATATACCAGCTCAAAAGGAGTTTTTTCCATGGAAGTTTTTGTTTTTATTCGGTCTGCCCATACTTCATATTTTATTTTGCTATCCCATGACCTTTTATTCTCTCCAACAACCTTCTTCAGAATATTCATGAGGTTCTTATTGGTTGATTCTTCTAATCTATTTCCTTGTGGGTAGTAGTTGGAGGAATGGGATAGGGTAATGCCATATTTGAAAAAAAATTCTACAAGGGCATAAGAGCTGAAAGCTTTGGCATTATCTGTAGTGATCTTGGAAGGGGCATTGAACCTAGTTATGATTTGGTCTTCCAAGAAATTCATGACTACTTCCTTGGTGGCCCTTTTTGTAGGAATAGATTTGACCCATATGGTGAAATAGTCTGTAGTTGTTAGGATCCACCGATAGCCATTACTTGAATTGTCTTTGAATTCACCAACAAAATCTAGACCCCATTTTTGAAAGGGTGCCTCTACTACCACTTATTGTGGAAATAATGTAAGTCAATTTGTAAAGATAAAATAAATAGATAGAAGAATATAGAAAAAAACTAATAGATGGAGGTTAACCCATTTTATTAAAGAAATTTGGAGTGTGAATGCCATTTTAATATTTTACCTATATTAAACATATTGCATATCTTGTTAACATTTTTTCATAGTTTAGGGGGTAAACTCTTGTTCCCTTTGCAAGATATTTGATGATGAACAAATATTTATAATCTAGTGAAGTTGTTGGAATCAAGATCCATGCCCATTTTTTAGTATCTCTTAGTGCACTAGTTGAAATATAAAGAGATGATGCATCATGTGCTAATATAATGGTGAAGGCTTTGTTATAAAGTAATGATTGGATATTTTAGTTGGATATTTTAGGTTCCAAGAGATTTTAGGTGCCAACAATGCGAATAAGTAATATTTTTAGGTGCCAACAATGTGAAGAAGTAATATTTTTAGGTGTCAACATGTGATTTAAATAATTATTTTGTAGGTCAAGGAGGCTTTAATGAACTTACTCACATTTCAAACTAATAGAAATTTGGAGATGAGTAGAGAAAAAAGAAAATGATATGAACAATAGGTTACTTTTAGACATAGGAAAGGCATATTACACCTATAAAATTCAACCTTTAATAAGTTATTGTCTCTATGATACTATATAGTGAATATGATGGTTTAGGTTGAATACATACTAGGAAGAGCACACTATGAACTTTAAGTTCCATATCTCTATTTAATTATAGTTATCAAATTGTTATGGTGTGTCGAAGATAAAGACTATCTATGAAGGAATCATACAAAATAAATGACATATCAATTTATTATATAGATAAAGTATTATATTAGGAATTTAATTTCCATTCCTCAATCTTATCTACAAACAATTATTGACAATTTCCAGTTATGGTATTTATCAATTTTATAATAAAATATGGGTTTTTGATAGGTTATGATGTTGTTCTTAATTAATTATCGATGACAATATTGTCAAATTTGTGGGATTATAGAATTAACTTGATTTGTTTCTACTATTGTTATTTAACATGGATAACATATTTGTGAGCAATCAAGAGGAAGTTATGAGAGACCAATTTCTTGTAATTATTATGAGGATGGTGTGGTTATATTATGAAAGTATGTTGACATTGTTAATATTGGATGCACTCATCATTTATTTCAATATTTTTCAAATTTATAGGTGCCAATAAAAGTGGGCCTTGTATATGCAAAGATAAGTTAATAAATTATTGTTAAATCATGCATGCAATGTAGAAATTATTATTACTTTATATCCTCATGTATATCACAGAAAAGATGAAAATATAAGCAAAACAACTAAGCTTCCAAGGAGAAAGGACTCATTAACATGAAAGTGCGAGTATATAATCATATAGGGACACCCATAGAGAATAAACTATGATCCAATGGGACATGTTAAGGATCCCCATATAGAATGTAGAAGTAAAGGACTCTAGTACAAAAACTTCAAAGGGATTCAACATGTGCATCAAGTAACACCAAATCACCTATTAACAAAAAGTGATAGATAAAATCTCCATGATACTTATTTTCTTCATAACCCATAAATGAAAATAGTTAAAAGAAATAATGTCTCCATGATACTTGTTTTCTTCATGACCCATAAATGAAAATAGTTAAAAGAAATAATGTATCATTACTAGGATAAATAACAGAAAGAGCCATAAAATAATGCTCAGAAGTATATCCATATTTTTTTTTAGTAGAAGGACTATGCATTTACAATTTAGCAACAATCTTAAAGTATTACCTTCTCAAGATTATTCAAAGACACATGGAAGGATTTCAAGAGTATGAATTTTGAGAAGACATAAATATAGCTTTGTTCACTTCTCCAAATCATGTGTTATGGTAATATAAGGTTTAAGTTCATGAAGAATATCATCATTAACAACATGTCCTATTGATGGGGATTGACTTAGAAAAAAACAACACTAAATAGATGGTGCTTTTAGTTCAACATTAAATATGGATGTCTAACTAACATTTTTAATGTAGTGATTAAGGACCAATGCACAAGGTTGTTCACCATGCATGTCAAGGATCGATACTACAACCCTATGATGTGATATTTCCCTGTACCATAGGATTCTTCCATCTATTAACTTGTAACCATGTTGATAAGATAAAAAAATGACGGAATTATTCATTCAAAAACATTAATGGAGTTGCTAAGCAAGATGGAGTGACACCTCAAATTAATGGTGAAACATCGTTAACTTCCATTTAAACAAATTTAATTATTTAATTTAAATGATATCCATTCATAGGAAATAAGGCTTTGTGATAAACATATCCTAGAATAGGTTTCACTAAGGGTTAATCATGCTCAATGAAGGAAAATGTAGTTGTGATCAACATTCTCATTTCATAAAAATCCCTATATACAGTTTTAAGTTCGCACTCTTATTGATTTTTCCAAATAAAAAATATTACCAAAATAATGTCCAACTAACATTTCTACCATATAGACTTTAAATAACCATACAAATTCAATTAAATAATGATGAAAAAATTTCAACATAACCGATATATATATATATAGTTTTAACCATGCATGAATGTGAGAAAAAACCTTTAGAAATTTAACTATTGATATCAATTTAAGAAAGTAAATATATAGTAAAATAAATGTTTATAAAACCTTATAAAACCATTTTCATAAAGTCATTAAATTTTAAGAAATGTTTAAAAAACTATTACATAATAGTAATATGAAGGTTAGACAACCATTATTATATGATCAATATAATCCTATCATCACACTAGAATGAGAGAATGTCAGATGAATGCCAACTTACAATTTTCATTAATATTATCCTTATTAATTTTGAGATAATATTCTCATTAAGTCTCGTTAAAAATTTTGTAGTAGACATTACACTCACATGCGATAGATCTTCT
Organism: Picea mariana; assembly: GCA_032191745.1. NCBI lineage: Eukaryota > Viridiplantae > Streptophyta > Pinopsida > Pinales > Pinaceae > Picea > Picea mariana. Next base: position 82,807 of record JASDQU010588681.1, read on the forward strand.
AATGATGGTATATGCATAATTTTCATTGTGTTATGTCACTTAAAGTCATTAAATTTCAAGAAATGTTTACAAAACTATTATGTAATACTAATATGAAGGTTAGACAATCATTATTATATGATCAATATAATCTTTTCATCGCACTAGAATGAGAGAATGTTAGATAAAGGCCAACTTACAATTGTCATTAATATTATCCTTATTAATTTTGATATAATATTCCTATTAAAACTTGTTAAAAATTTCGTAGTAGACATCACACTCACATGGGATAGATCTTCTAATGATGGTATCTGTATACTTTTCATTGTGTTATGTCACTTAAATGGACACAAAACAATACATTAAGAGTTTAAAGGCATATTAAATAAATTCGTATCCTTGAAATATAAGATATGTTCACAAATGCCAAGTGCTAATGATATAGTGAATCCATGAATGGGAGAAGTTTGGCATAAACATTAATGGTGAGAATTAGTATACCTACATCCAACAACTTAAATATTTAAGTGGTATATAATTTCTTTGATCATTCATATTTGTTATTATCAAACTTCAAGATATTAAGAAGATCGAGAAAAAAAATTCTTCATTCATTTTTTCATGTCTATTTTTATGAATATGATTTTAATAAAAAAATTGTGTGATCTTTCATATTTAATATATAAAGAAACATACAATAAATATGTGGAATTGTCCAACTTTTCACTTATTCATACTCTTCATACTAAATGAAATGGAAATTAAGATTAAAATTTATTTGTCCTTACCAACTCACAATTAAAATGCATCCTATCAAAACCTAGAATTAAAACTACACAAGGAAGCCCAATGATTTTTTTGAGTTCACAACATAAAGAGTTTATCATTTCTAGTCCAAACCCCCAATCAAATGGAAACAATAACATTGTACATAAATCTGGAAATGAATAGTCTCAATTTTTATTCATGGGTCTTTTTCTCCTCCATGGATCTCATGGGTTGGATAGATATCCTCATTTCCCTCATAAATTTTTCCCTATAATTTACTATAAAATTAATTTTTCATATTATACCATAATTGAAAAATTACACTTTTAGGTTCCATATCTTTGTCATAGTGAGTACCAAACCGCTTTTGTATCTTTCTAGTACTTTCAAATAGGAATGGTTAATATAGCATGTCTCCTCTATCATGTGATCTTACTCATGAGAATATGGGTTGCACATTATGGATATCCCTCCTTCTCAGACCCTCCTCCGTGCTTTGAAGGTATCTTTCATTAGGTCATGGTCTATGTAATCAAAGGTCCATTCATGGGGTTGATCTTTGTAGTCAGGTTAACTCATCGGCCACACTTGAATTTTTGTTGTTATATTATATATATGTTATAACATATTTATTTTTTTTAAATATGTTATAAAATATGTAACAGATGCTATAATATATGGCATAAGTTATAAATGTTATGGCATATATCATTTTTTTATTTTATTTTTTATTCTTTATATTTTTAATTAATTAATTAATTATAATATTAATATATGAATAAGTTAATAGTGGCAAAACCAAAAATTTCTATGTCAAAATTATTCAATGAATATAGTAGGATCTCATCGAATGTTATAGTTTCACTGTCGTAACTATCTATCAAGACATAATCCATTGGGATTATCATTAACAATTCCCAGTTATGTGATATCTATTTTTAATTTGTACGTTTCCCTACGAGGAGTCTACTAAATGAAATTACCTACATTAACTTAGGGTATTGGGTAGTTGTCCTTCATTCCTATACATCACTTTTGTTGTGTCCTAGAGAAGTATTTTCATTCATAGCAAGGTAGCTTGAGATTTTTTTATTATCTATGTAATATTTTCCATCTCTATTTCCTACATCATATATTTCATTCTTTGGTTAGGATAAAATATTTCTCTTCATTATTTATTTCATTTAAAAGTTTATATATATAATAAACATAATAATTTAATTATCATTATTTATCTAAAGAAAATTTTTCAATGATCTATCCATTTCAATATAACAAGTTACTTGGGTATAATACAATAAACTCCAAGAATTAATACATTATTTAAAAATATATTTAAAAAAAAAATCCAATGTCTCTTAACAAGGAACGTGCATGTCCTCCATGATTTTGAATGTATCCATGTTATAGGAGGGTTTAATAATTCACATAAATCCCCTCTTTACTATAGCATGCAACAAAATCTTAGTTTAATGAAAAGCACAAATTGATCAAGGCAGCTTGATAGCAGCTCCATAGGAGAAAGACAATGTGTTTTTTTTTTGGGTGTAATCGAAGATAGAGTTAAGTCAAAATTGAGAGATAGAGTTAATTCAAAATTGAGAGGGAATTGGTGTTTTAAACTATGAAGATAGTTATTTCATAGCATTATAATATTTTGGATGATTATATAAAAATAGTTTTACGTGAATCAATTCAATAAAGAATTCCACCATAGGATTTAAATTTTGATGAAGGATTAAAAGTAAAGGCATCATGCAAAAAAAAATAAGGTAAATTTACATTATTTAGAGTTAGAGGCCATAATTTGTGAATAAATTCAAGTACAAAATGAAATAGCATTTCTACTAAGGATCCCAATAGGAACACAAACACCCAATTTTGGTATGAGTAAGATGTTAGGATTGGTAGAGGATTATAATGTGAGAGAAAGCCATATTTTTATGGAATATTAAATTAGTTTTTATTGAATTATTGATTAGTACTTTCTTTTATAATTTATTTATCTATCTTCATTTTTTTAGGTCCATATGTATGATCATATTAGTTAGCTCAAATTTTCAATGTCTATAATCTTTTTAGCTAGGTTTAAATTATAAATGTTTGTTATCCTTTTATCTTAATTGTTGGGAGTTTGTTATACTATATTGCATCAACGTTAATACAATAGAAAAAATAAAATCATAAATTGTGGTTAAACACATTACAAATAATTTTCCATTACCAAAAATAAACATTTTCCACTCCATGGAATGACATGCAGCATAGTTAAATAGATTCAAATAAAATTTAACTGACAATTATATGTGTTAATTTATCGATGTAAATGTAATAAAAAATATTATAATGCAAACATAAACTAAATTTTGAATGAAAATTAGATAAGGATAAAGAGGGACATGTTGAAGGAATAAAAAAAAAACACGCATGTTTAAGGGTATTAGAGAAAATCCTATATGATTTCCCCTAAAATGTCCTCCTTGACATGAATGATGCCATTGCATCCATTGAATCTCCTCATGTATTGAATCATATGTTCCCTAACTCAAAAGTATGTTTAGGCAGTGCTAATGACATTTAGATGTTGTGTGTTCCCCTTTGAAAGGAATTAAGGGAGACACAACCATTAGGCGAATCCTATTAGCACATGAGTTTTACATTGGATTTGGTGCATTTTTCATTGTGTGTGGGTTCCTAGTTGTGATTATATTAGGTAATGTATAGGGTTCAAGGATTACTATGTGTGACTTAATGTATTGGACCTTTACAATATTTAGAAGATTATATGCACTTGATTTAGTGGAGATGAGTTGTAATGCTCGATATAATGGTACATGTGTTAATTATGTAATATGTGTGTGACATTTAGTAATATATGATGTTGGCGTATGTTACATTTAGTTGATCTTGTGATATGATTCCCTTTGGTTGAGAGATATCACATATGTGATATTTAACATTAGATGTAGGCTCATTCTTATTCATTCCTAATTTTTTCACTGAATTATTGGAGAGGTACTAAGTGAAAAGTCTAAGACATTATCCCTCGTTCATTGTCCATGAATAAGGGATCCTTTCATTGGAAAATAATTCTTATTAATAAACATTATGGATATATTTGTTATTATATGTTGTTGCTTATTATATGATATTCCATTTTTAATGGGATTTAATGGTGATTCTTGGTTACTCTCATGTTGATCTTCTGATGCCAACAACTAATCCAAAAGGGTTGAATTTTGTCTCTTAACTCAAAATTGAGTGATTGATATCTCATTCAAAACCTTGGAGAGAGTAGAGAAAGATCCATAGTTGGTTTGAACTTTGTTCAAATAATGTTTTTCCAAAATATTAGAAATAAAGGAATGATAATAGCTTGGAAAGTATTCTCTCTTATGGATAAGGTTTGATATCCAAATAAAATACCAACCTCTTATTGCCAGTACTAGATTTGGGGATGAAACTTAAAATAAATAAATTCATGAAATTACATATTTTAATGATATGGGAAGGTTGGGAGGTGCACTCCCCAAGGAGGAGAGAACATATCTTGCGGTATACCAGTAGGGAGCTACCACAAAGCTACACCTCCTTCCAGATGCAGTGCACTTCACCACAAAAGCCACATGGGGCACATCTCTACCTCAAAGGTTGGGAAAAAGTCCCAAGGACCAAAAATTCTTGAACTAGTATAGTTGTTAGGGTTTGGGACCTTTTATAGCTATTGGTTAGCTAGAATTGACACAAATTTGATAAGAACCATTGTATGTTTATCCTATTCTATATAAATGTTGTCTATTCTACTAAATAAAACAAATGGTTCAGTTTGCTTCCTCATGTTGTGTGTTGTTATTGTCTTTTTGTATGAATGTTATTTATATTTCTATGCATTATTACAGATCAAATGATATCAGAGAACTGATCCAAGGTGATTTTTCTATATTAGTCAGAGATTTCAGTGGTAGTTCTAGAAAAACACATATCGTTTCCTGGGATGCGCTAGGGTTGGAATTTTTTTTATTTTTTATTTTGGAGGTAAGGGATGCACTAGGGTTTCTTTTCACTCTCCTCTCTCTCTTCCAAGAGCTTTTGTAGGGAACCTCNATTTCCAGAGATGTTCTAGGGAAATCCCCTCATCTCCACTCAGTTTATAGTCTAAATGTGCACCAGGGTTTTTCCCCTCTTCCTCTCTAATGTTCAGTGGACTATCTTTCAGATATGGATAGGATAAACATTATTTTATGAAGATCGTGCCTCCAAGAAGGGACACTTCAAATGATGATGACTCTTCTATAAACTCTTCCCCTATCCAAGAGTTGGATTTGTCTCTTCATGAGCTTATTAGATTGCAGTGTCAAACTCTAGCTCCTTTGCAGATGGATCCACTCTTCCAACTTCCTAAGTTATCTAGGTAGATCAATTGGGAAATTGAGGATTCCTGGATTCAAAGTCTCTCTACATACTTCAATACTCGTCACGACATCTCTGATGAGGAGAAGCTTCAGATTGTTAGCTTTGATAACTTACAAATGGAAGGCATTTCCTAGGCCTGGTGGGATACTCTACCCATTGGGACCCATCTCATTGTCAATATGAAAGCATCTGCTTCATATTCTACTCCTCCTATTGGCACTTGGGAAGTGATTTGTCAAGTTATCGGTAGTAGATTCTATCCTCCGAAGTACTTTCATAATCTTATGGATTGTTGGTTTCAGCTCCACCAATTCTCAAGCCAGTCCATGTAGTAATACATTGAAATATTAATTAGGCTCCGCATCTAGCTTCATATTTAGGACTCCGAAGAGGTACTCATAGTGAAGTTTAATTCTATATTATTGAATTGTTTACGTAGGGAGGTGGATCATTTTTTCAGTAGTTTTATGGATAAGGATTTCCCCTGCTCTCTAGTAGTTGAGCATAAGTTATCCCCTTGATTGAAATCCCCTTACTCTATTCCTAACTTAGCCTCCACTCCCTCCTCTCCAAAGTATCCCTTTTCCCCTAAGTCTGCTAAATGGTTCACATTCCATAAGTCTTCTTACCATAACACCATCTATTTTTGTGTCCTACATAATCCTTCTACTGCAAAAACTCTTTTTTTCGATACTCTCGAGTACTCATCTGTAGCGCCCCCTCCTTCTGAGAAAATATCTTTATACAATCCCAAGGTTGGAGACCCATGTTTTATTTTGATGGTTGTTTATTAGAATGCTACCTCATCTTCCCCTCTCTTCACCCACAATTTTTGAATCAAGTAGTCTCTTTCTACACTCATTATTGATAATGACAACCCGAAGAATTTAGTTGCTCAATATTTGGTGAATCGATTAAACCTATCCACCACCCCGCATCCATCTCCTTATAAATTAGGGTGGTTTCATAAGGATGGACCCCACCTCGTGGTCACATAATTTTGTGTCATCACCTTTTCCATTAGGCACTTCTGTGATTCTGTCCTTTGTGATGTGTCTCCCATGGATTGTGCAGATATTCTTTTGGGAATCCCATACCAGGAACAATGTGTTTCCATCTATAATTCTTGCATGCATTAGTATCACCTCAAAAAGGATGGTCAAACTTATGTTCTTACCTCTTTATCCTTGAAATCTCCTCCTTTGATCGCTAGCCAATATGTCATCCTCCAAGTAAGCCTCAATAAATCCCTCTCCTTATGATTTATGTGACCTATTAATCCATATCACACTCCCAAATCCATTGCACCTAATACATTTATTGTTCTCTCTGAATTTTCTTATGTGTTTTCCCCTCTGGAAGGCCTTTCACCTCAATGCTCTATTGAGAATTCTATCAACCTCATTCCTAGTGCTTCTCTTCCTAATGCCCCTTTGTAATGCTTGGCTCCCTATGAGGATAAGGAAATTGAATGAAAATTCCAACAACTTCTAAATGTCAGCCATATCCAACCCGGCTCTCAACAAGATTACTGTCAAAAATCATTGTCATCTCCCTTGTATCGAAGACTTTCTTGATCATCGCAAGGAGGAAAAGTAGCTTACAAAGATGAATCTGATGATAAGATATCACCAAGTGCACATGGATGCTACAAAATCTTGGAAAATAACCTTTAAAAATAGATTTGGGCTCTATGAATGGATGGGGATTCCTTCTGGCCTCACTAATTCCCATGCCCCATTTCAAAGGCTCATGAATGTTATATTCCTTCCTTTGTTGGGCCACATTGTGGTAATTTATTTGTATTACATTATGGTCGTCATTAAGATTTGGGAGGAACACTTACAACATGTGTGCAGTGTACTCCAATTGTTGTGTACCAATAACCTTCAACTCAAGGAACACAAGTCCTCCTTTGGCCGTGTGTCTCTTATTTTTGGTTTCTCATCGATTAGGAAGGTGTCCATCCTAATTCTTCTAAGGTTTAGGCTCTAGTACAATCGCCTGCTCCTTAGTCCACATTGGCCCTTATAATGTTTCTCGGTGGCATCAATTTTTATAGGAAATTCATTCCTCACTTATCTTAGTTGGCCAAGCCCCTTCTTCATTTGTCCAATTAGTCAACTTGTTTTTGGACTCTGGTGGCTCACGTGTAGTTCAAACACCCTAAAGAGCCCCTTTGTTCAACACTTTTCCTCCATTTTCTTGATCTTCAACAACCTTTTGAAATTGAGATTGATGCCTCTCAACATGAAATTAGCACAGTTCTTAAACATGGAGGACATCCCATTGCTTATAATCATGAGACATTGGCTCAAACCAAAAAATACTACAATACCTATGATAAGGAATTATATATCTTGGTCCAGGCCTTAAAACAATGGTACCACTATATCTTGTGTAAGGAGATGATTATTTATACTGATTTTTGGACAAGAAGTTTTGGGATATAATTTTGGTAAATTTCCTAAGTATAGAAGAAGTGTGTAGTAGAGGTGCGCATAAGATGAAGGAATAACATGGAGTGCACAAATGAGGTGCATCTAGGAGGATAGTGAGTTGTGGAGGTGCACCCAGAAGTACAATGCACAATTAGTAGGAATAACACAAAGAATAAAACATAGAGATAAATAAATCAAAGAAGAAATTAGGAGAAGAAATAAGGTGAAAAGGAAGGATGGTAACATGTAGATAGAAAATCAAGCAAAATCAGTTGAATAGCCAATTAACTAGAGTAGTCATGCCTTGTAATAGGGTTAAAGGAGGTACCAATTCAGGTTTAAACCCCTATATTATATATATAAATATGTAATGGGTTGAGAGAATAGAGGTTCCTTCATGTGGTTGTTCTTGGGTGGTATTTTCGAGTCTATTCCCAACTATCGAGAGTTCTTGTCTATTATAAGGTTGATATGATAGGATGATAAGGGAGAGAATCAATTTCCAAATGTAAGAGATGATGCATAGAGAGAGAGAGGCTTGCACTGCAAAGCGTCTAGGCTAAGAGAGAATAAATATAACCATGACATATCTTTGTAAGTGTAGTGTGCAAGCCATAAGAAACCTAAAAATGCATAATAAAGAAGCCATACATTATGGACGTAGCCCAAAGATGGGTGAGCCATGTTAAGTCTTGTGTTACATGTTTGTTATATGATTGTTCATGGATTCTTATTTATTCTTATTATATTAGATATGTGTTATGCATAATCATTGTGTAATAATAATGATTGTTATAGTAACAGATTATGCGGTAAACTAGAATCTAAGGATAGTATGAATTTGGCATCACTAACTAGTTATAAAGAACAAGGATATAATTATGTGCACAAAACTAATAAGGAAGAAAGAAAAGAATGGTCACCTCCCATTCCCTCACTACTACAGAAACTTGGTTCTTTGTGAAGTGCTTGAATAGATCTATATATTAATCCCAAAATAAACTCATAATATCAAGAAGAATAAGCCAAACCCTTCATCGAAACACTGAACAGAAGAAATAGAGAAACCCCCGAGGTAGGGTAACACCATATATTAATCCTCAAGGAAGGATAACACTCCTCAAGAATTTCTTGATACATTCACAATATTATTCACTATGTTTCATGATATTGCTTACAATTCTTTATATATATCTCTCTATCTCCTAGGAACCTTCTAGATATCCTTCTCACATTTATTACATTTAACTACCATAGTTGGCCTTATTTAATATAGTGGACCTAGTCCACCTTACATTGAATGACCGCATTCTCATGTATTGAATGACTTCCACTAATAATACATAACCACACTCTCATATATTGAATTACTTCCACTAATAATACATAACCACATTCCCATTAGGTACCTCCCTAGGTATACTACACTCAATTCCACTTTTGATACAGGTAGATATCGGTGGCTACCCACCTTTCCCAACAAGCTCAAAACATTTTTATGGAAATTTTGGCAATTTACTATTTTTAGCAGTTTTAACTTTCGGGGCCATTATGAGGTCCTAAATGAAGGTTTTTCGGGATCGAGCTTCTCAATGTTATATTAAATTATGATTGATCCCCCAAAATGAATTTCCTCTATTATACCTTTCCAACGGGCTATCATATGCCTAAAACGGATATCGTATGCGAAAGTTACGACCCCGGGAAGTTAATGTACTAACTTACCCAAACGGGGCCCACATGACTTTTGGCGCTTCATCTCCTAGGGTTAGGTTTTCGGATGTATAGGGTTTTTGGAATTCCTGTTTATTGTAAAAAATTTCTTCATATCCTCATTATAATGATCTTCTTGTGAATGAGTGTAGTCGTCACATCTCTTCTCAGAGATAAGCCGCCATCATTCCAACAAGCTTGTTTCCGCTACATTTTACAGTTTCAACTTATTTCCTTACTGAATATAAAATCACTTTTACTGTATCTCTGTTATTTTTTGTTAAGTACCTGTTAATAATCTTTATTCATTTCATTCCGCTCATAAAATCTGGATCAGTGGTTTTAGAGTGGTCTGCTCCTTGTCGTCTTAATGCATGTCCCCAACAAGGTCAGAGTACAAAGAGTTGGGTCTCGAGCTTGTTTCTCTTGAGGACAAAAGATATCACACGCCCAAGTGACCTCTCATGGAAGGAGAAAATAAATATGATGGGAAAGCAAATCATTTCAAACTATTGATTGAGGAATCCCTCACGCAACAAATGAACAAGATTATGTATAGTTTTGTGCAAATCCTTCGACAGCTACCAACAGGTGACACATCTTCTTCGAGCGGAGGCGCCGCCCCCTTCAAGGTACAAATAAACTTTGATATTTCTATATTTTAAGGTTAGATAGACACAAATGTCGTAGAAAAGTGGTTGAATCTACTAGAAGGGTATTTTTTTGTCCATAACTTTTTGAATAGATAAAAGATTACTTTTGTGATCCTTAAAGTTGTTCCCCATGTCAAAGATTGTTGTGAAACCTTCTGTGAGAAAAAGGAAACAGAGGAACCCTCATTATTTACAATCACGGCCACCTAAGAATCCTTCAGGGATGCTATTAAGGAACAATACTACCTTGTTGGAAGTTATGATGACTTGTATACCAAATGGACCACACCGTGGTAAGAAAGAGACCAAGCAGTGCCAGATTTCACAAATATATTCCATACCTTGCGCACCAAGTTGGGTATCAAATATTCAAAGTGGCATATGGTGCTCAAGTATCGCGGTGCTCTACATAGATACATCTAGACCAAGATGGAATTTCTATACATCTCATCCTTGGGCGTGGCCTACCAATATGCCGTCAAAATCGAGTAGAAGTTCAAACAAAAGATGTGGCAATTTGGGCCTAGAAACCCCTCACAACAAAAGCCAGGAAAGGGCAACCCCAACCCATAGAACAAAGGGTAGAGAAAATATGGACAGTATCAGGACAACCACTCCAAGCCACAAGCAAATAAGGACACCAGAAAGACAAAGAACGATACCGGGAAGTGGTGTGACTTTCATAAGAGCCCTTTGCATAACACTGCTGACTGTCACTCAAAGCAGTCGCTGGTGGCCGAAGTGAAAGCCTCTAAATAATATGTGGGTTATAACTATGATCTAGAACCAGAAAGGGGAAGACAGATCATTGATGCAGAACCCAGTGCCACCATTGCTACCACCAAGCTCCATCCTTGTGAATAAGATAAGCCAGAAGAAGGAGAGCACCTCTTCCATTCACAGATGTGGTAAAAGGCACCCCGATTCACTTCATCGTTGATAGCGGTAGCTAGAAGAACCTCATCTCGGAAAAAGTTGCCAAGTAGTTGGACCTGTCGACGATACCGCACCCATAACCCTACACCATTGGATGGCTCTGACAAGGAAGTGATCTCCGCATCAACCAACAGTGTCAACTTTCGTATGGCATCAAGCCCTTCAAAGACGAAGTATTGTGTGATGTTTCTCCTCTTGAAGTTTTTTATTTTCTTTTGGGACAACCTTATTTATGGAAATGTAATGTTGTGTATGAGTCTAGGCCCCATAGTGTTATTATTACTTTGAGCAAGAAATTGTAAAGGATACCCAAGGAAGTCCCACCTAGTGCTATCTCCTTGATCTCAGCTAAGCAATGCAGGAAGGTCATCTCTCAGATGGGGAAGTTTGTCTTCTTCATGATTCTCTCTCAAAATATAAGAAATATCACAACCACATCTAGGGTCTCTATGAACGACCTCTCCACAAAAAAAAATCAAGTAGATAAGGTCATGGAAGAATACTCATATATCTTCTCCTCACTTACCAGGGTACCTCTGCACTACCAGGTCAATCACCCCATCTATCTGACCCCCAACACACCATTGCCCAATGGTCTAGTCTATCATCGCTCTCTATTAGAGAATGAGGAGATCAAGTGGCATATCTAAGAACTTCTCCACAAGGAGAAGATCTGTCCCATATCATCACCTTGCGGGAGCTCAATTGTACTGGTGCAGAAGAAAAATGGAACCTAGTGACTCTACATTGATTATCGAGCTCTGAATAAAATCACAGTTAGAAACCGGTACATGATTCCCTAAATCGACGACCTCCTTGATAAAATCACGAGGGGAAAATACTTCAGTGAGATTGATCTCAAGTATGGCTACCACCAGGTCCCGATAGATCAGACATATGTATGGAAGACTGCCTTCAAGTCAAAGGAAGGCCTTTTTGAAGGGTTGGTCATGCCCTTTGGTTTGAAAATTGAACTAGCCACTTTCATGAGGTTGATGGAAGATATCCTACGACCATTCACCAATAATTTTGTAGTGGTGTGTATGGATGACATTCTCATTTACATCAAGACTTGGGTCGAACACTTGCAACATATTCAGCATGTTATGCACACCCTGCGATAGCACAAGCTATACGCAAACCTGGAAAAATGCTCCTCTGGCATGGACAAGGTCCATTCCCTGGGCTACATCATTGATTAGCATGGCATACATGTGGATCCAGAAAAGATCCAAGTCATCCGTGACTAGCCAACCGTTAAGAACCAAATATCAATATAGCATAGAAAAACCTCAGAATAAGTACTTAATGTCTTGAAAAAGAGAGAATTTTAGATAATAAGCCTCTTCGAGGGGGGAAACCTCCTTTTACACCACATAAATGTTCAAGTACAAGATGATTCCAAATGAAAATGTCTCCTTGGTATATATAGGAGACTAGGAGGTATAATTACAACTAATGGAATAAAGTCGACATAAATAAAATAACATTACTAATATAATATGCCCCAAATAAGGAGTAATGAGTAAATATTAGGGCTTAACATGCCCCTCCCCTTGAGAGAAGTGTTTTCTGCAACGCTTTAGTAACTCTGGATGCTTTTGTATAAAGGACTCATGTTCCCAAGTGGAATCTTCAGTCAGTAGTTTCCTCCATTAAATGAGATAATCTAAAATGGATCTATTCCTCAACTGGCGAATTCTTGTATAAGTGATGGCTTCAGTGTCCAATATGATTTTTCCTTCCTCGTCAAGTTCTGGTAATATAGTTTGAACTGGGATCTTGTCCCCTATAACCTTCTTTAAGCATGAAACATGGAAAAATGGCTGTACTCGTGAAGATGCAGGAAACTCCAATTTGTATGCCATGGTACCAATATTTTGCAACACCTTATAAGGGCCATAGTAGTTTGGTGATAATTTATTATTCTTCTTGGCTTTCTTGAGGGACATATGTTTGTATGGTTGTAGTCTTAAAAACACCCAATCCCCTACTTCAAAACTTCTTTCACTACGATGTTGATATGCTAGTTGTTTCATGTGATTTTGTGTCATGGTCAGGTTGTCCTTCAAGATTTGGAGAACTTGTTGTTGATGCTCAATGTGATCTTCCACTGCTTGAACCTTAGATTTTTTTTTAGAGAAGAAGTGATGGAAGGAGGGTGGTATCCATAGAGTGCCATAAAGGGTGTCACTTTTGTTGCAGTATGAAAGGAAGTGTTATACCACCATTCTTCCAAGGGTAACCATTTGAACCATTGTGTTTGTTTATCAAAGACAAAACAACGAAGGTAGCCTTCCATACATTTGTTCACTATCTCAGTTTGTCCATCAGGTTGAGGATGATAGGATGAGCTATGAGCCAATTGAGCAACCAAACAAGAATATAATTATGTCCAAAAATGTCTAGTGAAGATGGGATCTCTGTCACTTACAATAATCTTTGGGCTGCCATGTAGCTTTTGAACGGTCTCCATGAATGCGGTGATAATTGTACTAGCTTTGAAGGGATGAGAGAGTGCACAAAAGTGTGTGTACTTGGTCAGTCTATCAACAATCACCATGATGACACTCTTTCCTTCAGACTTCAGTAACCGTGTGATGAAATCCATGGAAACCTCCTCCCAACACTGACTTGGGATGGATAATGGTTGTAAAAGACCTGGGGTCTTAATTGTTTCCACCTTATTTTGTTCTCAAAGAAAAAATTCTGCCACAAACTTTTGAACATCAGTTTTAAGGCCATCCAAAAAAAAATCCTTCTTGACTCTATGGTAGGTTTTCAAAAATCCCGAGTGCCCTCCTACTTGAGTGGTGTGCAATTCCAATAGTACCTTTTGTTTGAGTTGGGAGTTTTTACATAAATATAAGAGATCTTTGTACCATATTGAATCATTTTTCCATGTAAATGTATCTGATGCACTGGAATCTTGCTGCAACCTTTCAATGAGAGTCCACACTTTTTCATCATTCTTGCATTCATCCCTTGCTTCTATTATCCAATTGATTTGGACGATCGATATAGCACAGAGAAAGGCCTCAACATATTCATCCTTTCTTGAGAGTGCATCTGCCACAACATTTTGCTTCCCCTTTTTATAGATGATCTCAAAATCATAACCCAATATCTTGGTTACCCATTTTTGTTATTCTTCTAAAGACAGTCTTTGTTCCAAGAAGTATTTAAGACTATCATGATCTGTTTTGACCTTGAAGTGCCTACCATGACATTTCTTCAATGCATGTAGTATTTCCATCATTTCCTTCTCATAAATGGGTTTGTGTAAGTCCTTTCCCTTGAGTGGTCGACTTTCAAAATCTAGGGGCCTTCGTTCTTGCATTAGGACATCACCAATTACATTTCCCGAGGCATCACATTCCACAATAAAGGTTTTTGTGAAGTCTGGAGTGGTCAAGACAAGATCTTTGCA
>JASDQU010588681.1:97242-110294 GCA_032191745.1 Picea mariana
TCCTAATGATTGTAACCATTGAATTCCTAGTACAACATCAGCACCACCCATGGGTATATCAATCATTGGACTATTCATTACATATTCCCCCATAGTAAGATTGATCTTATTGCATTTTTCCGAGCAATTGATAGTTCCTTCATTTGCAATCATTACTTGAAACTCTGGCACTGGATATACAAAGCAATTGAAAGCTTTGGATAATTTATAGTGAATAAAATTATGAGTACTGCCAGAATCAATTAGGACTATTACCTTTTTCTTTTTGATGTATCCTTCGATCTTGAGGGTCTGAGGAGTGCTAATTCCAGCCAATGAATTATACAATATCGTGGGAGTCAACTCTTTAGATGAAATTGCTTCTACATTTTCATCTTGAGATGGTTCTTATTCTTGTTCTTCTTCCTCTTCACAATCTATGTAGAATAATTTCTTCTCACCACACTTATGTCCCTTACTGTACTTGTTGTCACAATTAAAGCATAAACATTTTTCTTTCCTTTCCTCCAATTGTTGAGGTGTCAACCTTGTAGGTTGAGGTGTTTTAGAAGAAGGAGCATTATTCTCTCTATATATGTTAGGATTGGTCCTTCTAGTAGCCATAGCCATATTTTTACTTTCAACATTTCTTTCCACCTTAAATGCATTCTCCAATGATTTGGGTTCCCAAAGATGAACCTCATGTTGAATTTTATCCTTTAAAGTTACTATGAATACATCAATCAAGTGCTCATCTGGAATATTTGTTACGTTTATATTCAATCTTTGGAAGTTATCAATGTACTCTGTAACTGAACCCTTTTTCTTGAGATTTATCAATTGGCTAAAGAAGGTTTTTCTCCATGTATCCTCGTAGTGTGCTATCATTTCTTCCGTGAAAATTGTCCAAGTGACAAGTGATTTGCGAAAACAAAGCCATCGATACCATACAAATTGATTGGGTTCTAAATATAAAGAAGCAATTCATACCTCTAGTGTATGTGGCACATTATGTTGATCAAAGAATTGCTCCATCTGAAGTATCCATGTGATTGGGTCCTTTCCATCAAAATTTCTCATATCGATCTTAGGAACATGGTTGGTCTTCAACCCAAAGTTCGAGTTTCTCAATTCTTGATTCACCTTCCTTGTGTCCTCATCATGAATTTCATGGGATACATTTTCACTTTCAGGTGCCTATCTATTAGGAATTTTTTCAATCCTTCCATGATCTTCCCTTTTAAACCATCCATCTCAGTATCCAACTTAGCTTCCATTGAATCCATCATCTCTTGTAGTTCATCTTTGGTTAATATCTTCTTTTGTAACTTATTTATGTCCCTACACATTTCTTCACCTTCATCAAGAGTCCAAGTAGGATTATCTATAGGCTTATTTGGTGTAGAAGTTCCTTTTTTTTGTGGCATGTTGGCCAAGTATCACTTTAAACCTTGATTTTGAGGTGGTTATGCTAGACAATCTTCCTTTTATTCTATCTCCATAATTTTGGCCCTTCTGAGTATGAAATTTTTTTTTTTGTAGGTCTATGTTATTTCTTCTCTTCAATGCCACAGGTTTTATAAAAATTGGATGTGCCAAGTGGAATTTATGGTAACTTCCCTGCAACTTGCTGATTTTTGGCCTTTCCAGGAGATCTCACTTGTATAGCATGCCCTGCACAAAATAATTGATATAAATTTCGAAAAATCATACCATAAATACTATGGGCTATCCAATATCCAATGCAACTAGTCTCACTCAATTTGTATACTCTAGGAATAATTTATGATTGTTTTACCCAGAACACCTGCTTGAGACTTGTCAATAGGACTAGTCATATACCCGATCTTCCACAAGGTGTATCTACAAATTTAGGATGACCCAAAAGATAAAATTGATAGCACATATACCTTACTAATTCCTAAGACTATCCTCTAGAGTTCATGGTCTGAAACATTACAGAAAGAAATTTATAATGAAAATTATGCAATGACTCAATTCAAGATAATTCCATAACCCTATCTTACAAAGGATGTATCTCTGAAAGTGTAATGCCTCAGGAGCTAAAATTTTAACCCAATGTACCTTGATCCGACAACGAAATATTCTCCAATATGTTCCTTCTTAATCGGTGTAGAAAAAAAGTTATAGTGAAAATTCCATGGTGTCTCACATGTAACAGCGAAACCCCAAGACCTTGATCTCTAATACCATATGTTAAGAACCAAATATCAATATAGCACAGAATAACCTCAGAATAACTACTAAACACCTTGAAAAAGAGATAATTTCAGATAATAAGCTTCTTCGAGGGGGCAACCTCCTTTTACCCCACATAAATTTTCAAGTACAAGATGATTGCAAATGAAAATGTCTCCTTGGTATATATAGGAGCCTAGGAGGTATAATTACAACTAATGGAATAAAGCTGGCATAAATTAAATAAAATTACTAATGTAATATGCCCCAATTAAGGGGTAATGAGACCATATTAGGGCTTAACACCATCTCCAACCACCACCATTCTAGCAAGCTTGTTTTCACTGCATTTTACAGTTTCAACTTATTTCATTATTGAATAGAAAACCAGTTTTACTGTATCTATGTTATTTTGTGTTAAGTACCTGTTAATAATATGTATTCATTTCGTTCTTCTCACAAAATTCAGATCACCTTCACATGTTTCTCCCTCGAAAAAAAAGAAGAAACCATACAATATGACCGAATAAGCAATGTAGTCAACTTGTACCAAGTACAGGCATCCATCCATCCTAATGGATTTCAAACATGATGTCCATCTTTTGCCTTTCCACCCTAATATTTTTATGCATCATGTTGGGTTTTCCATGGAATTGTTTTTGTAGCCTGATCTCTTCCCATAGTGTTAGTAATCCTACATGCACCTTCTCTTGATTGGTTTCGTTTATGGTTCCTTGTTGGTGCATAAATGTATTCATTGCAACTCCCTTTCTTGGATGTCTATAGTTTCGCGATATGATGCGGATGATGATATACAACAACTATAGGAATTTTTTCTTTTTTTATTCAAATATGCAACCCATTGTTCCTTTGAGTCAATGACCTACTTATCTCTCTGACGGTGTCCTTCCTGTGGTTTTTCTTCATCTCCTTCTATAGACTTTGCCTCTGATTCAACTTCAGACTGGACAATAACTTCTTTTCTAGCCTTTGTGGGCCCATATCTTTTACTAAGAGACACATCCCGCAGTGTGATTTTATTTTTCTTGTACTACAACTTCAAAATGTTCTTTTTCACATTAATATTAATGGTACCCACTGATTCTATCCAAGGATATCCCCCAAAAAATCCACTTCATCCATATCCATAGAATCAAAATATGAATGCAACACATATTTATCCATACTTATCTTCAAGTCCTTAAAAAAATTAATATTTTCACCCTCAACTTGTGTGCACTAAATATGCTTTGTAGGAACTTCTAGTCGATTAACCAACTGAACATTCATAAAATTATGCATGAAGCTAGGGTTAATAGAAGCAATTATCTTCTCCTTATGAATACAACCATGAACCTGTAATATAGAGTTTCCACATGAAAATAAACCCTTTCTTCTCTCTTCATCATTACACTTTGTATGAGACCACTTGTCTAAAATTAATTTTACATATGCTTCATCAGAAAGTGTCATCAACTCATTATAATTAAATGAGTTCCACCATATGTGAGCATCTTCTTGGAAACCATAGTGTAGACATATTCTCTAATGATATTTCCATA
The DNA here is from genome assembly GCA_032191745.1 of Picea mariana. Taxonomy (NCBI): domain Eukaryota; kingdom Viridiplantae; phylum Streptophyta; class Pinopsida; order Pinales; family Pinaceae; genus Picea; species Picea mariana. The sequence continues at coordinate 100,983 of JASDQU010588681.1, forward strand.
TGGAATTTTGATATTGTATATATTATTCGATACTAGGGCCATCATCCTTTCTAGCAAAAATTATCTTTCTTACAAAAATATTCATCAAAAACTAGGGTTTATAAAATAACTTACTATGCAAATCGCGTGGCTTTTTTCGGAAAACCCTGAAAATGGACGAATTTAAAATGCTCATAACTTCACCTTCTGGACTCCATTTCGGCTGATCGTTTTTTTGAAATTGGGTAATTTTACAAGAGGAATTCAAATATAATTTTTTTTTAGCCAAATTAGGCTCATAAACTTTCATATCTGAATGTGAAGTGCATCGCCCTCTTTTCCCCAGAAACAATCTGCAAAAAAAGAAAAACAATTCTCTCATTCTTTGGCCAAGGAAAGTGCTCTGATACCAATTGTTAAGTTCTTGAATAGATCTAGAGATAAATCTCAAAATAAAACCACAATATCAACAAGACGAAGCCAAACCATTCACTAAAACACTGAACAAAGGAAATAGAGAAACCCTTGAGGTTGACTAAAACCATATATTAATCCTTAAGGAAGGTTAACACTCCTCAAGAACTGCTTGATACATTCACAATATTCTTAACTAAGTTTCAATACATTGCTTACACTTTTGTATATAGTGCTCTTTATGTCCTAGGAACCTTCTAGAGAGCCTTCTCACATTTATTATATTTAACTACCATAGTGGGCCTTATTTAATATAGTGGACCTAGTCCACCTTACATTGAATGAGCACATTCTCATATATTTAATGACTTCCAGTAATCATACATATATTTAATGACTTTCACTAATCATTCTCATATATTTAATGACTTCCACTAATCATACATAACCATATTCCCATTGGGTACCTCCCAAGGTACCCCATATTGCCTCCCTAGGTATACTATATTCTTGCATTCCTAATAGATACCTCAGGTGTGACTTCATCCATGCAGGAAGGTGATGCCAAAAGGGATAATGTCTGGTGGGTTTTTTTGGTCACAGATAAATCAAACCTAGGGTCTTACAAACCATGCGTATCTCCAAAAAATGGTCTGGTTTCCAGGATAAGAGAGATGAAGAACCAGATGAGGAGAAGGGGAATGAGATAAACAATTATGCAAGAAGACTAAAGTGCACAAAGAAACCCTAGTGTATACTTTAACTAATGATGATATAGAACGCATAGGCTACCAAGTACGATATGATGAAGTAGAATACATAGAGGAAAAAAAAAAAAATGTGAAGAGAAACAACAAATAGTGCATGATCAATTGGGAGCACTCCAATGGATATTAGCAATTGCTAGCCTAGAAAAAGAGAGAAGGACTGAGGAAGGACTGTCTATAATCCCAGGAAATGAAATAGGGAGTGTGCATCTGGTCTTAACATAGTTAATAACAAGGCATAGAACACTCCATATTGAGATGGATGCACTAGAATTTCGAACATCTGAATTAAAAGAACAGGTGAATGTGCTAGGCCACCTAAACATAGTGGTATCGAGGATGTCAATACAAAGACTAAAATACTTGTAGATCAGATTATTGTAAGAGATTAAAGAAATATGAGAGGAATCACAACAAGAGATGACACAAATAATGGATGAAAGAGCTCAGTTACAACAAAAAATATGACGTTTCACTCCAACAAAAGAAGGAAGTTGAAGGCCGAGTGGAATAAATAATGAAGGAAAAAAATGAGGTTGAGGAAACAGTCAAGAAATCCATCCAAGAAAAGGATGAAGTTGAAAGTATAGCACAAAAAACCCAAGAAATTGTCCATAAACTATACAAGTCCACTCTGGAGGACCCCATAGTAGTAGAATCTACTATGGAAGAACATCTATTAAATATCGATGAAGTAATCAAGGGATTTGGATCATAGATAGAATATCTACAACTACGTAGTTCACCAGGAAGGATACCAGAAATTATAGAAGGATCATAGAGAATGGCGATGACAATAGTCGCTAACATTAAGAAATTACAACATTCATTCAATATAAAACAAAACTATTGTCAACTGCTTTGATTTCAGTTACCCATGTTTCCTAAAAACTAAGAACAAATATGATAGAGATCCATGGCAACAAAAAAAAAGAGAAAGTAGGTCGTTGTATTTTTTTTCATGTACTTAAAAATAATTAGAGGGAAAAACATGTTCTGGCGCAACCTCAAAAATATGAGACTAGGTTTCGCTCCTAGCCACCGCCATGGATGCTCAGGGATGAGGGGAGCCACCGCCCCCTCCCTCTCCAACCACATCCTTTCGAAAGCTCGTCGCAACCTGTAGCAAGAAGCTTCCTCCTTCAGACCCCCCAAGTTTTGTAAAGAGACTATATGTCGTCTCGGAGATTGATCTTCCCCCTGATCATCTAATGAAGGTCGCACTTTCCCTCTCAGAACGAGGACTAGTAGGTCAATTCATGGGACTCTAGCCCTCAGCCAAATCCACAGACAACTGGATCCAAAGGAACTGGAGACCGCTGATCACAAACAATGTAACGTGCTATGTGGTTGGGAGAGGGTATTTTATCTTTGAATTCATCTCCAAGGAGGACAGAGATTTAATCTTTAGAAATGGACTGTACTTCGTGGGCACCGAAGGGCTCTATTTGAATCGATGGACCCCAAGCTTTGATCCCGCCTCAAAAGTAGCCAAAGACATCCCCGTATGGGTTAGACTACCAAATCTGCCAATACACTATTGGAATCCCTCCTCTCTTCAAGCAATCAGAAATGGACTGGGGCATTACATCGATCAAGCAGACCCAAAAGACCAGTACTCCTGCGCAAGGATATGTGTGGAATTTGATTTGGAGGTAGGTCTACTGGAAGCGATAAAACTAAAAGTTGGCGATTGGCAACACTTCCAAAAGATTAATTATGAACAACTTCCTTTCAAATGTAGAGGTTGTCATGAAAATGGCCATTTCCAAAGGAACTGCCTAAAAAGCCCCATTATAAAGAAAGCAGGGGATGAAGGCTGGAAACTGGCTCGGAAGGGGAAAACCAAAATGAAAGGACCAATAAGCGAAAAGATAGCCCCAGCACAAGCCAAAAACTCAGGAACCAAAGAGACGGAGAACAACTTCAGTATATTGGCTAGGGAAACTAGTGAAGAGGAAACAAAACCAAGTGAAGATGCCCAAGAGGAATATGCAAGAGGAAACCAGACCCCTGAAGACAGAGGAAATCAATTAATAACAGAAGAAGGGGAGAAAAAAAAATCCCCCCAAAGGATGGAAGGAAGTCAAGGCATAGAGGAAGGGGAGATCTCGACAGGAAGCGACTCAGAAGGTGCAAGCGAAGCTTGGGCCACCCCAAAGAAAATGGGAAGAGGAAAGAAAACCAAAAAAGTAGAAAGAGACCAGGAAACCTACAAAGATGTCCTAAAAGGTTCACAACCAACTATCAAACAGTTGATCAGTGTTCGACACACTAGAAAGCAAGCCAAAGCCTCCCAAGGAGGCCACTCCTCCCCCCAAGGTAACTGATGATTCTAATCTCTTGGAATTGTAGGGGTTTTGGTAGCAAAAGGAAAGAGGAAGCACTCAAGAATATAATCAAAGATTTGAAAGAAAACATCCTACTCCTCCAGGAGACTAAGATGAGTCAGCAAGACTCCCTCAAAGCTTCGTTGAACGTTTGGAGAGACAACCAAGGAATAGTTGAAAATGTCAGAGGTGCCTCAGGCAGGCTCTGCACTTTGTTGAATGCCTCCAAAATAGATCTGATCAACTCCAACACATGCATGCACTAGATTCACACCAAACTCCTCCACAAAGACTCGGGTTATCTAGTAAGCCTCTTCAATATCTATGTACCGCAACATATAGAGGAAAAAAAACACTGTTGGGAAACCCTAAAAGACTTCTTGCAGCAAAATGAACTTGACAATATCATTTTAGGGGGGATATAAATGTAACCCTGGCTCAGGAGGGAAAAAGAGGGGGATCCATTGTGAGATACCCAGCTAGAGAATGGGTGGAAGACCTAATCCTAGCCTGGGACCTAGTAGACATCAAGCCTGCCAAAGGACTCTACACGTGGATGAATAAAAGGATAGGTCCTAAGCACATTGCTACCAGACTAGATAGATTCCTTGTACAAAGATCCTTTCTTCTACTAGGGCTCACATTCGTTGCAGAGATCCTACCCCATAGTGTCTCAGATCACAGGCCCATCCGCTTAGAAATCAAAACTGACCAAGTCTGAGGACCCATCCCTTTCATATTTAACCCAACTTGGATCCAAGACAAAGACTTTCTCCCTCTTGTTTTCAAAACTTGGACTAGCATTGTTAAGGGCTCAGCTTTTTATGTCTGGGAAGAGAAACTAAGAAGGCTAAATATAGCTCTAAAATCTTGGGAAAAGGGCCAAGCAAACCTAATCATCGTGTGCATAGAATCCCAAAAGAAACTCGAGAACCTTCAGCCGGAAATGGAAAACAAAGAGATCATGCAGGAGGGCCTGCAACAAGAGGACCACCTTCAAAGACAATGGCACAGAGCCTGCAGAGAGGAAGAAAGCTACTAGAGGAAAAAATCTAGAAGCCTTTGGTTGAAAGAAGGAGATAAAAATACAAGCTACTTCCACAAGCAGGCGGAGGCAAGGAAGCACTATAGAGCAGTGACAAAAATTTAGGTTCAAAATGAAACAATCGCAGATCCAAAAGGTATAAAACAAGAAGCCTTTGAAGCACTCTATTCAGAATCGCAAGGGACAGTAATAGACCTTCAGATGTACCCTCTCTCCATTATTCTAGGTCTCATTAAGGAGGATGTCAATATCAAGCTGACTAAGGAAGTATCACAACAGGAAATAAAGGAGGCTCTGGACCAAATGAACCCATATAAGGCCCCAGGCCCGGATGGTTTCACTGCCAGATTCTATCAGCAGTGTTGGGAAATAATAAAAACGGATCTCACCAAGATGATCAGGAAATCTCAAAAGAGAAACAATCTTGGCGGGAGCACCAATTCGACCTTCTTGGCGCTTATCCCAAAAGAGAAAGGAGCAGTCACCTTCAATCACTTCAGGTCAATCTCCCTTTGCAACACAAGCTACACAATCCTCACCAAAGTTATAGCCAATAGACTCAAAACAATCCTTCCTCTTATTGTCTCAGAAAACCAAGGAGGCTTCATCAAAGGTAGGCATATTGCAGACAACAACATTCTAGTTCAAAAGGCCCTACATTCAAGTGTCCGGAGGAAAGACAAAGGTATGATAATTAAACTAGATCTCACCAATGCCTTTGACAGAGTTAGACATAGGTTTTCATTTGAGGTAATGAGAAAGTTTGGTTTTGACCCGTCCTTTGTAAAATGGATAAAACCTTGTATTGGATCACCATGGATAGCCCCTATGGTGAATGGAAAAGTAAAAAAGTTATTCCAAGCCACCAGGGGCTTAAGGCAAGGGTGCCCTCTTTCACTCTTACTCTATGCAATCCAAGCTTCGGTCCTAAGCTATCAATTGGAAAATTCCCAAGTTCAAAATAACCTCCAGGGATTAAGAATCACGCAAGGGGTGAAAGACATAAATCATGCACAATTTGTGGATGATACTTTGTTGTTGGGAGGTGCAATCCCTATAATAGAAAAGAAGTTTAAAGAAGAGCTGGAAGCTTACGTTGCAGTCTCAGGAAGTGAAATAAGCCAGACCAAAAGAAAAATTTATGGATGGAATATTACGCCAAATGAAATGTTTGGAATTACAAGAGTTCTAGGGATGGAAGGGCACACCAACTAGGAGGCCTTAAAATACCTGGGAATTCCTATATTCAAATCTGCCCCAAGAGATTTACACTGGAACCATCTAATAGACAATCTAAAAAATAAAATTTCCTCCTGGGGGGCGAACTGGTTAAATCTAGCAGGGAAAGTTGTCCTGATTAAATCCGTGTTGACCAGCATACCCATCTATCAGAGCTCCTTGCTTTTAACCCCTACCTCTGTAATTCAAAAAATTGAAGCACTCAAAAGACGCTTCTTCTGGGAAGGAGGAAAATAGTCAAGAAGGAAAATACATCTGATAAATTGGGAAAAAACCTCAAAACCTCTCTTGGAAGGTGTCCTTAACTTCAAAAAAACCCAAGCTCAAAACCTGGCTTTGGGGGCAAAGTTGCACTGGGCGATGGTCACCGGAAAACCAACTTGGAGCAAACTGGCACTTTGGAAAAAATATTTTAGGGGGCCAAGGGATCGATGCTTGGATTTTCCATGTAGGGAATCAAAAGGTTCCCCTATTTTCACCCTCTGCAAAAAGGCATTGTCCCATATCAATCCTCACCTCACATGGGTGCCAAGAAATGGAAAGAAAATTAAAATTTGGCAAGATTCAATGATGGGAGACCCCCCCCTAGGGCTAAGACAAGATCTGCTACGTCTCAAGGACTGGAAGGAAAGTCAAAACATAATTACTCTCTTTGACATCTTAACTTGGGGGGAGGGAAAGTTCATGACTTGGCAGGGGTGGGGAGTGCTCAACAGACCCCCTGATCTAGAAAGGGAATGGAGCACCTTAAAGCTCTTTCTTCAAGGGAAATCCCCCCTCAAGAAAAAAGGAAAGGACGAAAGAGGATGGGGAGGGAACACTAGGGCCTACACCACAACAGAGGGCTACCACCTCATCACAAACGTTCCCAACATGCTGCCCAATCTGGCCATCTAGAAATCAATTTGGCAGTCCAAGTCCATCCCAAAAATTGACTTGTTCATCTAGACCCTTGCAGACAATAGCATCCAAACAGGGGAAAAACTCAAAAGACTTTGTTGGGAAGGGCCCTACAGGTGTCCCTTTTGTCTACATGCTGAAGAAACTACAAAACATCTCCTTCTCAACTGTGACTACTGAAAAGAAGTCTAGAAGCTAGCAACAGGAACACAAAGCACCATCAACCTCCCTCCAGACACAAGAAGTCTTCTCCACCAATGGGACTCCTATTACCCATTCAAAACTGAAAAAAGAAGCCAAGCCTTTGCTCTATGGAAAGTTCTCCCAAAGTTCATTCTGTGGAATCTATGGCTAGAAAGGAACAACAGAATCTTCAGGGACAGCAAAAGGAGCACAGCCCTCATGGTAACCAAAATTCATGCACTCTTTGGTGAAACTGCACCTTATTTATTCCAGTCAAAAAACAGCAAAACACTAGAAGCACCAGAGGAACTCTGGTTGAATCATTTTAAAATCCAATGTCACAGGGGCATAAAGGCTAGCTTCCCAATTAAAGAGCAATGGGAAATCAGGAAAGGCAAACAGGATTTCACCAAGTGGAAAACAAGGAGAAAGGTCCATATCCTGTCCTTTGATGGGGCCTTGAAAGGAAACCTGAGCCTAGTAGGAGGAGGAGGAATAATTGAAAATCCCCTCGAAGGAACAACAATAAACTTCGCCCTGGGTTTAGGAATCGAATCCAACAACAGAGCAGAGGCCTTGGCACTCTGGCAAGGGCTAATTCAAGAAAACAGGCATAGGATCCAGGACCTGGTTATAATAAGTGACTCCAGAGTGGTAATCCAAGCATTAATTCGTCAATCTAAAACCCCGAGCGCGAGACTCAATAACCTCTTGGACAAGATACATCTCCTGTTAAGGAACTTTCGATCTTATAAGTTATACCATGTGTTAAGAGAGATAAATGAAAAAGCAGACGCTGAGGCTAACAAAGGCACCCTCTTGGCACCGGGAAATCTGAAGGTGAATGGAACGTTATCCAGTGTGGCATTACATTGAACCATGAGAACCGCCCTCCTAATTCAAAAAAAGAAAAGAAAATCAAGTTGGAGCAGTAGAAAGGGAAAATGGGGAGATCGCTCAGTTTAAGTCATGTCAGAACAAGCTATTGGGCGGAGGGGACAAGGCATGATACAATGAGAAAGAGAGCTTCAAACAAGGAGGAGACAGATGATCAACTTGCCCATACCTCACGGATTTAGCAAATCGGATGGAAATCATGAGTATGGAAGAAGGAGGGAATAAACTGAAGGAGACCTCGCATTCTCAACCCACTCTAGCACATAGATCTCTTGAGTATTATCCAGTGAAGCAATAGGATGCAAGAAGAAGGGGAAAATGACCAGAAATGGCATCAATCTTGGACAACAAGCCAAGCACTGAGGAAATACTCAAGGTGATGGACACAGTGTTGGAAAATCTAAAGCAGTTGCTTCAATTCCAGTTGGATTTCCTCGAAAGCATGGATTCTGAAGCATGAAGGCGTATGGAGAAGCTGGAAGAGGACATCACCACAACGAAAATGGAGTTTACAGAAGAGATGGGAAAATTGTACAAGGAACTCAAGAATCCCCAGTAGGAATTCGAGAAAAGAATAAACCAACTAGAGGCAAAAATGTCTCAACTCAATAGCAAATGGAAGCAAGATCCTATAAACTAAACCAGTCATTTAGCAAGAAAGTGTGGCCATACCATCTCCAGCAAGCTTGGCGTTTTGTATAGAAGCCAACGTTGTAAATAATTTTGTATCTGGTTAAAGTTATGATAGAATCTTAGTTAAGGATTCTAGTCTATCGTTTTAGGATCAGGAGGATACTCCAGGAAGGCAGGCACACGGTTAAGCGTGGCCTATTTTGTAATCGAGCCAGTGGCTAGTCCACCTTTTTTATTCAATACCACTATACATTTTCGTCAAAAAAAAAAAAACATTAAGAAATTAGAAGAATAATGCATCAAACTCTGTGAGCAGAGCTCGCAGATATAGACCGACTTAGTGGAGGATACATAAATGAAGGTTCTAGAGGACAAGTTAAGAGAAGCACAAGAAAAGGAAAAACAAGCTTCATAGAGGATCACTACACTTCCACCAGTAGAACGTATGAAAACAATTTTGGCACAAAGGAAGTCATACTTGTAAGTGGAGAAGATGAGGGATCAACAAAAGATCCTGCAATAGTGCCTTGGACCAATGTCAGAAGAAGTAGTAAGGTTAATCGGAGAACTGGCCATCGCATAGGGAAAGGTAAAGAAATCAAACTATGAAGTAGAATATAGACTAACAAACTTTAATGTGAAGGGCACCGAAGAGATTGCATAAATAGAGGAAAAAATCTTTAAGGAAGTGGAGGTATCAAAGGAATCCTCCCAAAATTTAATTATGGCATAGAGGAGAAGGAAACACACATGAGCGGCCTGGGACGAGCCACAAGTGAGTGTTGGGGACCTATTGGACATGCCATTTTGGGATATTATTTTAGTAAAAATACTAATAATAGAAGAATTTGTTGACGCTTGAATCCATTAAGACTGAAACGACAACCTCACGAGGATACAAATCCCCTTGCATTTTTATAGAGGT
>JASDQU010588681.1:110893-139974 GCA_032191745.1 Picea mariana
ATATATATATATATATATATATATATATAATAACTAAGTTTTTAGAAGGAGGAAAGTGGGAGGTGGAAGACAACAAGACCTGGTAAGAAGAGAAATAAAATTATCAGTCTTCGGTTAAACCTTTCTATTTAAAGAGGTGCAGTAACTAGATGAAGGACTTGATAAATAAAGAAGGATGTGATGAGTATGAACTTACTATTATTGTATCTCTCTCTTTTCAATCTCTTGCGGATGTACTTTTATTGCTTTCATCAACAGTTATAGGAACCATCTCAACTACCTTTTGCCCTTCATCAGTCAGTTTCTCGATAGATTTATTAAACCACTCTTCGATGTAGATTATCATTGGTGCCACTTGGATTTCATGCTGGATTTTTATATTAAAAATCTCGCCCTCCAAGTCCCTTAGATCAATGTAAATATTACGCAAAGATTCTTCAATATCTTGATTTTTTGAGGAATAATCCACTAGCCAGTTGTCTACGCCATCTTCATTATACTCAATAATTCCATAGAAATTTTAAAATGATAACCCTTTAAATATATCAACTTGTTCGTCAAAGGATTTCTTGGTTAGGAACAACAATTTGAGAATTAATTTGGGGTCTTAGACCTCATTGGTGCTCTCGACTAGGTCTATCTTAGTTATCCTTTTGAATAATTCCTCCTTCTTCAATATAGCTTGGTCACATGATTGGAAAATGATATTCAAGTTTTTAGCCTTTTCCTTCCAGCATGCATTCATTTGCTTTATCTAGTTCGGAGAAGGGATATCCTCCTCTCTTCTTCTCAACTCTACCATATTGGTAACTTTAAAACCGAAGGGTATGACCGTGTCAAGGTAAAAATCTTCTTCATTTTTTAAATCTGTTGGTAAATATTCATTGAAGGCATGTGCCCTCGTTCCAAAAGAGACCATGTTCTATGAAATATCCCAATCCTTTGTAATTAATTCCATTTTTTTCTTAATGTTCTTCTCCACATAACCCCCGGTTGATGTAAGTAGGCGTGAAGATCCTTTCAGTTTAACTGCAGGTGAGGTAGGCCCGATTATTGCTAAAGGACTAGCAAGTACTTGAAGAGGCATTAAATCTTATTCCAATTCTTTGACTCTTTCCTTTAACTTGACGTTCTCTACTTCAAGGCCTCCAGTAGAATCTTCTAGAGAATATTTATTTTCTCTCTGAATTTGGGAAATTTGGGAAGGCTGCATGTTTCGTAGGTTAACCTCTGAACAAGATTTCCCATTTTAATTCTTTACATCTCTTTTCTTAATAATTAAATATTTGTACTTTTTGTAAAAAACAACACTCTGAAATACAAAAGACTCTTCTTCATCGAAGGTCTCGCTCTCAATTATTTTGATCATAGAATTTTGGTGACTCATGTCCCCTAGCTTATCAGCGTTGGGGAACACTTTTTTGATATCAATATTGAGTTCCATGTATTCAAGGGAGAATTTGTGGATGCCACTTTCAACCCGATCTTCTTCCTCTTCTTGCACAATATTTTTTCTTTTCTTCCTCAAGGGAATTTTATGGGAGATTTCAATTTTTCCTGAAGGGGGGTTCTTATTTCCTCCTCCACTTGAAGACATGTGGATCTCTTTCTTAATTGGGTGGGTCATTGGAGCACTTATGCGAGATGTTGTACTTTTTGGAGTAACAATTGGGGACTAGGCACTCTTATTTCCGAGACCTTTTCCTTTATTTTTGTATGACTCATTGGTGCTAAGTATTCTTTCCAGGTCATCAGTGTCACGAGAAGGAGTGCTAGATTCATTATCTCTGTCTTCATTCATAAAATTATTAATAAAAGAATTGTTGAAGCCAATTGCCTGTAGAGGTTCTATAGAAATTCTTCTAGGGTCAAATCCTTTTATCCTTTCAGAATATATTAGATTCATGTCATGGAAGTGGCCTTAAAATTCAATAATCTTGTTCATATTTATGAATATGAAGTCCCCCACTTTCCAAGGAAGAGGTATGATTTTTTTTTTCTCTTTTCATGGAAAAACACAACCAATAGTTGTACTACCTTGCTACTTCAGTAATAAACATTCTGTCAGTTATGTGGCATGGAAGGAAGGAAGGATTTTCCTTGGAACCGAAAATACTTATGACATTGTAATTCTCCATTTGTTCCAATTTCCCCTTCCTATCCAAGAACTTACTCTCCTTTTCAAACATCCGGGGGCTGTCCTTTCCAAAAAAAAACCTTTAAAAACTAAGACAAAGTCATTAAAGACTTTATAAAAATGTTGGCAGACTTTGTGCCTCCATAATGTTTGATACCCAAAGGTTATCTGGTCGAATTCAAAGTTTACCTTCATACACATAGATAATCTCATAAACTGACAACAATGTGATATTGCAAAAACCAAATAAGAGGATAGAAAGAATTTATTTTTCTTCTTTTGTTGTGACAATTTGGAAGATATTTCAATGGAAATCAACTTGACCCAATTGAATATGGATTTTTCCTTGACCGTAAATTATAAAATGTAAAGAATCATGTGGGAAATTTTGGTTTTAGTTTCTTGTGCTAATACCCTCGTGAAAATCCAAGAAATTTCTCGAAATTCTTTTTTTAATAAGCCAACCTGCAATATTGTGACATCCTCAGGGATGGCCACTGGGTTCTTCAGGAACTCAGGTAAGAGGTCCAACCCATTTTCATGCTTATTTAATAATTATCGACAATCCTCACCCTTCAAGGTAAGCGTTGGCTCGAGAAGTCTCAACATCTTACAAAATACTTGAGGCAACAAAGAGATAGGAGAATGGTCCCGCAATTGAATGATCTGCTAGCTTGGAATATTTCTCTCATCACAACAGGAGACCAAATCCTTATAGTAGAAAACCTCTAGGGTGTAGCCTGCATGAGCGATTCCAGATGTCCAGATTACTTCTTTTTGGGTAGAAGAGGATGAGTAGTAAGAATATGTTCTGGACCACTGAAATTTCTGGGACTCAAACTCAAAAATGTTCAATGTATCTCCACATAAATATTGTCGAGTTTCTTCCATAATTTGAAGTAAATGTTCCTTTGCTACAATTAATGTTGAAAATGAACGCTTGAGAGGGATAATATAATCCTCCACAAATCTTGGTTTAATGTGTTTTAATAGGATATCTCCTCGATCCCTTCGCTTATTAATGAAAATATTTACGGAACTTGCATGATGAGTTGTTATCATTAGATCATACTAAACATGTATTGGGAAACACATGAAGGTGGCGGGGACAAACGAGAGAAAAATAGGATTTGAGGATTTTGTGAACCCGGGAACCTGCGAATTCGTGACTGCAGAAGTTCAAAAACTTACTAAGTGTTGTAACGCAGTCAGTCAGACTTAAAAAATGAGAGATGAGATACTTAAGATATGGGGAGGGTTCCAATGGTCAAAATGTAGATCACAGATCTTTTGGATGAAAAATGTATATCACGAAACATGGGGTATGAGAGTTTGACCCCGCCAACCCAGGAACCCACGATTGAAAAATTGGCTAAGTATAGGATAGTGTGGTGGTCGGTCAAACTCATGATGTGAGTTTGTGGATGGAGATTAGGATCCGCAAGTCTGCCAACCTAGTCACCCGCTGTTATGAAAAAATTACTAATTATAGAACTAGAAAGGGAGAATAGAAGGGAAAAAAGGAAAAGGGGAAAAAGAGTAAGTATAGAAGAGGGAAAATAAAGGGAGAAAATAAGTTGGGAAAATAGAAAATGGGTGGGAAATTTAGGAAGAGGGAATTGACCTCAACAGTAGGCTCCTACTATGGGATGATAACCCCATGTGGGTTGTCAAGAATCCATAATCTCTCATGACTAGGTGCTTCCTTCCATTGAGCTATGGAGTCAAAGTAAGAATATACAAACTAAAAAATAAATAAATTTTGTACAATGAGAATGAAAAGGTCTTAGGAGAATAAAACTTTTAAATTTTTCTCGTTGACATGCAACATAATATTTTTCCCTTCATGTCTTGGATCATATAGGATTTAAAACCCAATATCTTCTCAACGACATATGGTCTGATCCAGAGTGCTTCAAACCTTTTATGCATGGACGACTTCTCCTTGGCCCTGTTCCAAATTTATTCATAGTTTCACTTTGATCAAAATATATTTTGACGTTCTACTGCCTCTGAGAAGTTCAATCCAAATATTTTCTTTGCTCATATTCCAACTTCAAGAACTGGTTGATTATCTTATGGATGGGTGAACTGTCTTCTGTATCCTCGGTATTAACAACAAATATTAATGCATTGAACTCGATACTAATTGCCATTTTCTACTATTTAGCATAAATAAATAGATATGGAGAAATCCTTGTGCTATCCTTTGGGGTTATTCTACTTTCCCATAATGCATTTGTCAGCTTCAAATGCCAATTCCTTTAGTTGCTATCAATGATTTTCTTCAGTATCTGCACAGATGTTTTGTTTTTGGATTCAACAAGGCCATTATCTTGTGGATAATAATTTGATTATTGACCCATGATGATTTCATGTTGTCCGTAAAACTCTGTGAAATTTGACCCGATGAAGATCGAACCATTCTCTGTGATAAATTTATCAGGGACACCAAATCTCAACAAAATGTTTTCTTTGAGGAATTTAATCAGTTCTTCAGCATCAACCTTCTTTAGCACCACTGCTTCCAGACATTTCATGAAATAATAGGTAGCTATTAGAATGTACATATGCCCCTTGCTAGAATTTGGATTAATCGACCCAACAAATTCAAGTCCCCATTGGGAAAATGGTTGTTCTACAACAATGGGATGCAAATGCATCGCGAATTTCTTCATTTTTCTTGAAAACTGCTAGCATGACAAACACTTCCTTATTATGGCATATGAATCTATGAATATTGATGGCTAGTAAAATCCTACTCTGATTAATTTTTGGGCGGTTGCAGTAGGTGCAAAGTGTCCAACACATATTCCCTCATGGAATTATCTGATTAGTTCTTGGGATTGATTTTCATCGACGCATATTATCAATATACCATCAAAATTTATTCTGAATAATATGTCAGCAATAATCACATATTGATTCTTCTTCATCTTCAGTGTCCTTCGCTCCTTGGGATTCATGGTGACATGAAATTGCTCGGACCTTAAGTAGAATATAATATCTTTGTACCATTCTGAATCAACTAATGGTTCTTCAATTGAGATTGAAATCATCCCATCGATCAAATCTCCACTCTCTATGAGCTTGCATAAACCTTTTCCTTTAATTTCCTTTAAAGGTTTAATCTTGATATCATATTCTTGTATCTTTTCCAACCAGTAGCCAATTTTCCTTCTCTCAACTATTGATTTAGAAGCATCTTCACTGGTGATGAGGGAACATAAGCTATAACATGGGATTTTAATATATACGTCTGAAAGTGAACTACTTATTTTACAATATCCAAGGCTTGCTTCTCTAGTTCTGAATACCTCAACTCATAGTCGTGTATGTTTTTTCTCATAAAACTTATTGGGATTTATTCTTCGTTGCTATTTTTTTGAGTGAGAACAGATGCAACAACTGTCTCTGTAGAAAATGAATAGATAATTAAGTCACTTTGAAAATATGGACTGATGAGGATAGGAGTAGTGGTGATTTCTCCTTTGATATTGTTGAACGCCTCCTGAGTATCTATTTTCCATTCGAACCTATGCTCATTTATCAACAAAAAATTGATCGGCTTCACAATGCTTGCGTAGTTAGGAACAAATATTCACACAAAATTGATTTTGTCGAAGAATGAATTGACCCCCTTCTTGGATTTCATGGGGTTGAGATTATTTATTTCTTTAACTTCTTATAGATCTATGTAAATCCATTCCTTGCATACAATATGGCCCAACAACTTTCCTTGAGTCACAACGAACAAGCATTTCTTTGGAAAGAAACATCATATAATGCACATCTTTGAAAAAATGTTCTTAAATGATTGACATGATCATCCTTTTTATTTTAATGAAATGTTGGTAGTATTCCATAAACTTTCCTATCAACCCGTTGAACGCATGACCCATGTCCCTTTGGAATGTGGGTCCAACCTTCTTCAAACCAAAGGGCATTCTAGCATATGCATATGTCTCCCATGGTGTGATAAATGTTGTCTTTTCCCTACCTTCCTCAACCACAAATAACTGGTTATATCTGGAGAAACCATCCAACATGTACATGCAAGTCAATCCAATAGCTTGTTGTAGAAGAAACTCCATGTTAGGTAAAACAAAATTATCTTTTATGTTTTATTTGTTAAGGTATCTAAAGCTAACACACATCCGGATTTCCCCGATACTTTTCCTTAGAATCACTGGATTTAAAAGACAATATGAATGTATAATGGAATAAATTATCCCTGCCTTCTTGAACTTATCCAATTCGAATTTTAGCAGAGGTTTCAACTTGGGATTCATCATCCTTATATTTTGTTTCACTAGTTTCGCTTCTTCCCTCAAAGGAATGATACGATGGAATATAGTTTTATCATAGGCTTTCAAATCATCATAGGTCCAAGAAAACACATCAATATATTATTTGAATAAGGAAACATATTGGTCAACCTCTTCAATGGAGAAATCAACTCCCAAGTTGACATATTTCGGGGACTTGTTTGTTCCAATATTGACTTTTCTCGTTTCTTTCACTTTTTGAACTAAAACTTCTTCAAGGATATTCTTGGCATGATCATCTTTTGTAAAAAGAGATTCATATTGTATACAATATTTTGGGATGGAATATGAGCTATCGTCTTATTCATCATCATCGTTTAACACAAAAAATTTCAGTTGTTCATTGTTCTCAAATACTTGCAAGTACTCAACGTTATCGGGAACAGATGGTTGAAAAGATCTTTCTACCTGGAAATACATTTTTCTTTAGACATTGTATGGGTTTGATAATGAGGCCATCGAGGCTAGTGAATCTTCCTTGTGATTATTGTCCCTTGGAATGAAATAAATTTTGAAGGAACCGAATGATTCCATCAGTTCATTAACTCTTTTGAAATACAACTTAAGTCTTTCCTTTTTTATTTTATACCTCTAGATAACCTGATTGATGACCAACTCTGAGTCTCTAGTCACAAGAAGATGTTCTATTTTCATTTCCTGTGGAAGGATCATCCCTTGGATCAAAGCTTCATATTTTTCCTTGTTATTTGTGTATGAAAACTCTAGTCTTACAACGTGGGGATGCATAGTCTTGTTTGGACTCAAAATAAAAATTCTAACTTCATTCCTCGATTTATAATAGGCTCCATCGAATGACATCCTCCAATAGCCTTCAAACAAACAATCTTGGTTCCCCACACCTTGAAATTTCTCTAGGATTTCATTGTGCTCCATGTCTAGGATAACATATTTTCAAATCCCGTCATCTATATAATCTTCCATCAATTCATTGTCCTTCTTCTAGAAAGAGAAGGGTTTTCTAGGTTCACGAGGTACCTTAATCATCGCTCCCTCCTTGTCTGGTAGCATCATACAACTTTCATTGTTCATTATATATCCACCAATCATGGATGTCCAGTCTCTTCCCAACACAAATCGATATGCTCGGGGAAGTTCTACAACAATAATATTGAAAATTGTAATGATATGGGGGAATGTTGTAATACCAGAATAAAAATACTTGATTTGTTCGTACGTTGGCACTTTTCTAGAATCAATCGAATATATTCTTTCACTGGTTTCATAATGCTTAGTGCAAATCATGCCCAATGCCTCCATGACCATAAGTGGCATTATATTATTTGTCAAACCAGCATGAACTAAAAAACTATGTAGTGCAACCTCATGATTTTCAATTGAAATATAGAAGGGCGTAATTTTACCTCTTATCTTGGCAGTTGTCAGCCTCTGGCTTTATTTTTGACTAGTAACAATAGCTTCAGCCCTTTCATATGGATTATCCAATAACTTCAAAATATTTTTTCTTTGCTGGGAAATCTTAACCACTTATGTAAAGGGAAAAGTTATCCTCAATTTACTTAGGTCCTCCATGACATTATATGTCATTTGAGTGGAGCTTGACGCCAGGTGTTTCCTTTTGGTTCCATTTTCATACGTCACTTTCTCATTAAACACTTTTTCATTTGTTTTTTCTTTTTCCTTTTATTTATTTTTTCCTTGTCAAAGTCGCCTTTATACTTTGGTATATTTACAAAACCTCTTGTCTGGGTGACATTTTCTTGTGAGTTTGGATCATTGTCACCCTCTCCAAATATATACATGGATGTCTCAAATATGTCCATATACACAATTTCAAATATTTCATCAGGTAAGTAATAATTTTATTTCTCAATTAATTGCTCTTCATAGACATCATCCAAAACAACCACATTTGGAGTAGGTTTTCTTGGAACCCTTGGTCCTTGTGGGTTATTAGTATTCTCAAACCTCACTCTGTTTTTGAGGGGAGGGTTTCTCCTCTGCTTGAGGATTTTCATTATTAGGTTTGGCATGTAATTATCTCCCCTTCTCAGTCTGTTTATCTCATTCTTCATTTATTTGATGGTTCTATTCATTTGTGCAATTTCAATTATTTTCTTAGTTTCCTGTGCTGCCACAGGTTCAACCTTTACATCAGGTATGGTCCCCTTGAAAAATAATCCTCCCGCCATTTGATTATGAGCTGCTCGAGGTTTGATTTCTTTTTTATTTATTGAATTGGAATCTCCTTGACAATCAATATTTAATCCCCCCATATACTTTGTACTCTTCCCAATATAATGTTAGGGTCAACAACTGTTTCAATCATAATTTCTTCCATCTCAGTGGCTTTAGTCATTATCTCCTCCAAAGTATCCATTTGGGATGTTATGATGGCATATTTTACATTCGGGGGAATTGCATTCTTATAACAACCAAAAATGATCGGGTCATTTGGTCTTTTATCTTCTAGAATTCTACTCAAGGTCTTATTGAACCTGAGACTAAAATCTCGTATCCTTTCGTTCTTCCTCAACCCAATCTGGGTGAAGTCAGTGAGGAGGGTATGTTAAGAAATTGGAGGGGAAAACATAGATAGGAACATATATTTGAGGTTGTTAAATTATTTAATGGATATATTGGGAAAGGATTTATACCATTCATAATCTCTTTTTGATATGGTTTGCAGAAACAACCTTACCATGACATCATCATATTCAACTTGGTGAAAGTCACAAACATCAATAAATAAGTGCAGATGCCTCTTTGCATCGATTTCTTTATATCTATAAAATTACTTTAACGTTCCCTTAGGGAGAACAAGGAGCCCGTGTTGCTCACCTATAATATTAAGAGGGGAATCTCTTACCCACCTTCTATTTCGAAACCCTAGGATTCCTTGATTTCTTGCAACATCTCTTCCACCTCCTTGTCTCTCCTCATGATGCTCGTCTCAGGGTTTTTCGTCTCTCGCTTTCATGTCTGGGGAGACTTCAGGGATATAATTTTCACTTCTAAGAATAGATAGTTTCTTACTTTTACTTATGGTAATGAGTCCCTTATATTCATCTAGATTCAATATCGACCTTCTTCTTGTGTTTCTCTAGCTATCATTTGATTTCTTTGATCATGTCATTCTTCTCTCCTCTTTATTCGAAGGATTTCTCTTTCATCTTCTTGAAATAAGATCTACCAGGAATCTTCTAAATATTCTCGAGTCTGGGCTATTGTTATTACCATATTGTACAACTGGTGTAAAATGCTTCGTTAATTATTCAATCCAATTTCAAAATGGGATTGATTACCCTAAGGTAAAGTCATATACTCTTTCACAAGTGTTGGGCCAGGTTCCAAATTTTCATTTCATATCCCCAGTATGGTCACCAGAATGTTTAAGCTTGAATTTATTAAGACTGAAATGGAAACCTCACGAGGATACAAATCCCCCTGCGTTCTAATAGAAGTGGTACTCCTATGTTATGATTTTCGTTGGACTCAAGGTCTTAAGAATGTGGGAATTTTACAAAATTCCATCGTGGTAATCAAAGAAAAAGTAAAGATGCAAAAACAATTTTTATTTTATTTTATTTTAAATAAATTTCTTCAGAATGGAACAGGAACCACACACATTCACACATTTAAAGTAAATAAGAAAAATTTCCTCACATCCATCATAGTTGGGCTAAATATTTCTCATCACATAAAAATAAAAGAAAATGATCCACATGCATAAGAGAAATTTGACAGAGTGGTACATGGGAAGCTCAAATAAAGATACTAATAGGTCAACCTTGAATACTCTATATTCAGAAAACTCAGTTACAAAGTAAAGTCGAGATTGTTGCCAAAATAGCTCTCTTGAAATTTCTAAAAAATGTATAGTATATTACATATTCTCCAAAATTTAAATGTGTTTGTCATAAATACTAGGATTAGGGCTCCCGCGGACCATAAAGAAAATATATATAAGAATGAATTTTGTAGAAGGAATAAAGTGTGTGGAAGAAGACAACAAGACATGGTAAGAAGAAAAGGGAAATTATCAGCCTACGGTTAAACCTTTCTATTTAAAGAGGTGGCGTAACTGGATGAGGGAATTGATAAATAAAGAAGGATGTGATCAATATGAAATTACTATGATGGTATATCTCTCTTGTCACTTGCTTGTTGATGCCCTTTTATTTCTTTCATTCATGGCTATAGGAACCGTATTAACTTCCCTTTTCTCTTCATCGGTCAGTTTGTCGATAGCTATTATAAACCACACTTCGATGTAGCTTCTCATTGGTGCCACATTGATTTCATGCCATATTTTTATATTGAAAATATCTCCCTCCAAGTCCCTTAGATCAATGGAAATATTACACAAAGATTCTTCAATATCTTAATTTTTTACTGAATAATCCACTAGCCAATTTTCTATGTCATCTTCATTATACTCAAGAATTCCATAGAACTTTTCAAATGATAACCCTTTAAAGATCTCAACTTGTTTTTCAAAGGATTTCTTAGTTAGAAACAATGATTTGAGAATCAATTTGGGGTCTTGGACCTCATTGGTTCTCCCGACTAGGTCTATCTAAGTGAGCCTTTCAAATAATTCTTCCTTCTTCAATACAACTTGGTCACATGCTTCGACAATGATATTTAAGTTTTTAACCTTTTCCTTCCAACATGTGTTCAATTGTTTTATCGAGGTCAAAGAAGGCAGATCCTCCTCTCTTCTTCTCAACTCTATAATATTGATAACTTTAAAACCGAAGGGTACAACCGCGTCAAGGTAAAATCCTTCTTCGTTTTTCAAATATTCCTATAAATATTCATGGAAGGCATCTACCATCATTCGAAAAGAGACCATGTTCTTTTAAATATCCCAAACCTATGTAATTAGTTCCATTCTTTTCTTAATTTTATTCTCCACATAGCCCCTGGCTGATATGAGTAGGTTTGAAGATCATTTCAGTTTAGCTGCAGGTGTGGTATGCCCAATTATTGCGAAAGGACTAGCAAGTACTGGAACATGAATTAAAGCTTCTTCCAATTCTTTGACTCTTACCTTTAACTTGGTGTTCTCTGCTTCGAGGCCTCCAATAGAATCATCAACATAATCTCCAGTTGCTCTATGAATTTGGGAAATTTGGGAAGGCTGCATGTTCCATAGGTTAACCTCTGAACGATATTTCCCCTTTTTAATCTTTACATATTTTTTCTCAATAATTAAATTTTTAGACTCACTGTAAAAAAAAACGCTCTGAAATACAAAAGAATCTTCCTCATCAAAGGTCTCGCTCTCAATTATTTCCATTAGTGTATTTTGGTGAAATGTGTCCTCTGGCTGATCAGTGTTCGGGAACACTTTTTTGATATCAATATCGAGTTCCATATATTCAAGGGAGAAGTCATGAATGTTAGTTTCGACTCGTGTTTCTTCCTCTTCTACCAAAATATTTTTTCTTTTCTTCCTCAAGGGAAGTTTATGGGAGATTTCAATTTTTCTTGAAGGAGGGTTCTTATCTCCTCCTCTGCATGAAGACATGTGGGTCACTTTCTTAATTGGGTTAGAAGTTGGAACACTGCTCCAATATGTTGTACTTTTTGGAGTGTCAGTTGGGGATTGGGAACTCTTCTCACCATGACCTTTTCCTTTTTGTTTGTAGGACTCATTGGTGTTGAGTATTGTTTCCAGGTCACCAGTGTCATGAGCAGGAGTTCCCAAGTCATTAGCTCTATCTTCATTCAAAACAATATTAGTAAAAGAATTGTTAAAGATAATGACCAGTATATGCTCTACAAAAATTCTTCTAAGGTCGAATCCTTTTATCCTTTCATCATATCTTAGATTTATGATGTGGAAGTCACATTAAAATTAATCAATCTTGTTCATATTTCTGAGTATGAAGTCACCAGATTTCCAAGGTAGATGTATGAATTTACTTTTTCTCTTTTCATGGAAACAATGCAACCAATAGTTGTACTTTCTTGCTACTTCAGTAAATAACATTTTTTCAGTTATGTGGTATGGAAGGAAGGAAGGATTTTCCTTGGAACCAAAAATCCTTATGACATTGTAATTATCCATTTTTTCCAGTGTCCCCTTCCTATCCAGGAACTTACTTGTCTGTTCAGACATCTGGGGTGTGTCCTTTCCAAACAACAAACCATTAAAAAATGAGGCAAAGTCATTAAAAACTTCATAAAATTGATGGGAGGCCTTGTTCCTCCATAATGTTTGATACCATAAGGTTACTAGATCGAATTAATATTTTACCTTCTTACACACAGATAATCTCAGAAACTGACAGCAATGTGCTATTGGGAAAGCCAAATAAGAGGACATAAATAATTTTTTCTACTTCTTTTATCGTGACAATTGGGAAGAGATTCCAATGGAAATGATCTTACCCCAATCGAATATGGCTTGTTCCTTGGCATTAAAGTATAAAATGTAAATATTAATGCACAAAATGTTGGTTGTAATTTCTTGTCCTATTACCCTCGTGAAAAGCTAAGCAATTTCCCAGAAATTATTTTTAAATGAGCCAACCTACAATCTCATGATGTCCTTAGGGATGGTTGTTGGGTAAGCGTTCGCTCAGGAAGTTTCAACATCTTACAAAATACCTAAGGAAACAAAAAAACATGGTAATGATCTCGCAATTGAATGATCCTCTAGCTTGTAATATATCTCACGACACACCAGGAGACCAACTCCTTACAAACAAAAACCTTTGGGACGTGACCTGCATGAGCGATTCCAGACGTCCATATTACTTCCTTTTGGGCAGAAGTGGATTAGTAGTAAGAATATGCTCTATACCACTAAACGTTCTAGTCCTCACGCCAGAAAATGTTCAATGTATATCCACAGAAATTTTTTCGAGTTACTTCCATAAGTTGATGGAAATGTTCCTTTTCTCCAGATAATTTTTAAAATGAGCGCTTGAGAGGGATAATATAATCCTCTGCAAATCATGTTTTAATGT
The DNA here is from genome assembly GCA_032191745.1 of Picea mariana. Lineage (NCBI taxonomy): Eukaryota > Viridiplantae > Streptophyta > Pinopsida > Pinales > Pinaceae > Picea > Picea mariana. Next base: position 124,321 of record JASDQU010588681.1, read on the forward strand.
GTTTTAATAGATGATCTCCTCGAGCCCTTATCTTATTAATGGAAATATTTACAGAACCTGCATGATGCAGTTTTAGCATTAAATCATACTAAATGTGTATTTGGAAACACACAAAGGTGATGAGATCGAAATAGGATTTGAGAATATTGTGAACCCGGGAACCCGTGACTATAGAAGGTCAAAAAATGACTAAGTTTTGTAATGCGTTCGATCGAAGTTAACAAAGGAGATATGAGATACTTAGGATTTTTGGGGGGTCCAATGGTAAAAATGTATATCGTGGATCGTTTGGATGCAAATTTAGATCACAAAACATGGGGTATGAGAGTTTGACCCAGTGAACCTGAGAACCCGTGATTGCAAAATTGGCTAGGTATAGGATAACGAGACAGTCGGTCGGACTCGTGATGTGAGGGTGTGGATGGGGATGAGGATCTACAAATCCTCCAACTCGGGAACACGTCATTTTGAAAAAATTACTAAGTATAGAACTAGAAAGGGAAAAAAGGAAAAGGGGAAAACGGGTAAGTATAGAAGAGGAAAAAGAAAGGGAGAAACGAAGTTGGGAAAATAGAAAAGGGGAGGGAAATTTTGGAAGAGAAAATTGATCTCAACAAAAGTGCACAAAAAAGGTGCATATGAGAGGAATTAATATTAGGGAGTGCACAATTGAGGCACATCCAAGAAGAAAGTCAGCAACAGAGGCGCACCCAGAAGTACAACGTGCAATAAGAAGGAATAACATAGAGAATAAAGGAGAGAGATGAATAAATAAGAGAAAAAAGCATGAGAAGAAAGTGAGTGAAAAGGAAGGATGAAAAATCGACATGATACATATCGAAAAACATGAAAAATTAGGAATAACAAGCAGTCAAAGTGCAAAAGAAGCATGTAGATAGAAAAGCAAGAGAAAGAAGACGAACAACCAGTTAACTAGAGTAGTCATTCCTAATAATAAGGTTTCGGGAGGAACCAAGTAGGGTTTTAAGACCTATGTTGTATATATCAATATGTAATGGATTGGGAGAACATGCTTTCCTCCATGTGGTTATTCTCAGGTAGTATTGTGGAGTATTTTCAAAATAGCCAAGAGTTTTTGTCTATCACAAGGTTGATATGGTACGATGAGAAGGGAGAGAATCAATGTCTAAATGTAAGATATGATGAAAAGAGAGAGGCTTTCACTGTAGAGAGGCTAGGATAGGAGAGAATAAATATAACCATGACATGTCTTTGTAAGCACAATGCACAATCCACCACCAATTGACAAGCGCATAATAAAGAAGCCAATCATTGTGAACGTAGACCAAAGTTGGGTGAACCACGTTAAATCTTGTGTTACTTGTCTTCTATATGATTTCTAATGTATTATATTTTATGATTATTAGATTATATATATATGTTATGCATAATCATTGCTCAAGAGTCATGATTGTTATAGTAACCAGTTATGTGGTAAAATTGAATCTAAGGATAGTAGGAATCTGACATCACTAAGTAGTTAATAAATAATAAGGGCAAAATTATGTGCATATAACTAAGAAGGAAGAACGCATAGAATGGTCACTTCTCATTCTCTCACTACAACAGAAACTTGGTTCTTGTAGTCCCAATAGATACCTCGGGTGAGACTTCATCTGCGCAAGTGGGTGATTATGAGAGGGTCGGTGTCTAGTGGGTTTTGTTGTTCATAGCTAACTCGAACCTAGGGTTTTAAAAACCACAAACAATGTGAACACTGATCATCATCCTTTGATTATTATTAATTATTAGTCTAATCTCCCAGAAAAAATGTCACTTGAAGTGGGATCCTTATCTACAATAGTTCCACTTGGTCATAAAATATAATAAATGGGTCACCAATCACATGTATGCTCTCCTTAGATGCCCTCCTCCTCAAATACTTCAAATCTTGTATGTCTGTTGTGTTGCTTATGAATATTGTGAGCCTCTATATTCCTCTTGCCCTTTCTTTAGTACCATATGGATTGTCTTGCAACAACCTACTTTCATTAACCAAACCCCTTTCCTAGACTACCAAATTTAGGATGGTTGGTTGTATAAGCTTGAAAAGCTATGTGTTCCTACTACTGATGGCCACCTTTTTCTCACTCGTGAATCCCTCTCCTCCTAGTATGGTGGGAACTTCGACACATTGAAAAATACTCACCATATACAAAGTCACTTCTTTTGTCTTACTTTACACTACCAAGTTGAGCAATGTATCTAAGATTATACCCTCTGCATTCAATATAAGCCGACTAACCACAAGTATGGCCTGTATCAACCCTTACCTATTGCATCCCATCCATGGGATTATATCTCTATGCGCTTCATCACCGGTCTTCTTATGACCTTTCTTCATGATGATGCCATTTGGGTGGTTGTGTGTTGCTTCTCCAAAATGACCATTTTTGTTCCTTGAACTAATATTACTACTATTTCTCAAACTGTGGATCTCTTTTTCACTCATGTGTGGACTCATTTTGGTCTCCCCTCTAGCATTATCTCTAATCGTGATGCCCATTTACTCAGTACATTTTAGAAAAATATCCGGTCTCTCTTGGGGTGTCACCTAAAATACTCAACTTATTTCCATCCGCAGATGGATGGAAAAACTGAAGTTGTTAACTGTAGCCTGGTCCATGCCCTCAGCATTGATTTTACCAAATCTAAATAGTGGAATGCCTCCCTCCACATTGTCCAACATAGTTATAATAGGGAATTTCATGTTTCTACAAGCTTGTCCCCTTTCGAAGCTTGCTTTGGGTATCAAACTGCTACCCCTTATGAGTCATCTTTATAGCTCCAACCTTCTGGTACTCCCCAAAAACAAAAAGAGAAAGCCTATGCCTCGTCCTTTTTGGAAACCTTGGCTTGTAAACAAGCTCACATTTTTTAGGCTTTACAAGCTTCCCAATGAAGTTTTAAGGACCTTCATGATGTGCACATGAAACCACCTCTTTTTCCCCTAGTGAAAATGTATCATTTCACATGGAGATGCAACACTTTCAGTCCAAATAATTTCACAAGATGAAACCCCTCCATTATGGTCCTTACATAGTTTTGTAGCAAGTGGGAGACAATGCTTAAGTATTTGTTTTTCCACCATAGTTGGGTATTCACAATGTGGTAAATGTGAACAGTCTCAAATGCTATGAGCCTCCACTCCTGGAAGAAGAGGTCACCATATCAGACACCTCTCAAATTGTTGCAAATTTCCAACCACCTCTCCTTCAAGACATGGTTTTGGATACACACACCACCACTACTCGCACTCAATAACACACTTCCTTTCTGGTGGGTTGCAAGGGTTAACTTCCATCCCAATATAAATGTCTATCTCAGTCCACAATGTCCCAACAATTTCCATAGTTTCTCACAGAAGTTGGGAAACATCCAAGCTTAAACATGGAGGAATTGGGCAAGTTGGAAGTCACAATCCTTGAGGATGAGATCACACATCTCGAGACAGACTACCAAGGTGCTACCACAAAGGTGCACCTCCTTTTATATGCAACACACTTCACAACAAAGGCCACATGGGGTGCATCTCTACCTGGGAGGTTGGGAACAAGCCCAAAGGACCAAGAACTGGTCAACTGAGAAATTTGTTAGTGTTTGGGACCTTTTCTAGTTGTTGATTAGTTAGAATTGGTCCAATTTTGATCATAACCATTGTATGTTCATCCTATTCTATATAAATGATTCATATTCTATTAAATCAAACAAATGATTTATTTTGCTTAATCATTTCATTTGTTGTTCTTGTCTTTCTCTGTGAATGTTCTTTGACTTTATTTGTAGTATTTCAAATCATGAGAAAACAAACAAATTTTGTGAAAATGATATTTTCAACATTTTGGTCTAACAAGTACCAGCGCATGATAAAGTCTCTAGACCATAATTTACTACATGTACGAATCTTCATCTCACAATAAATAAAATAAACTAAAACATTTAAGTGAGGGTCCTACAAGTATAGTCAATGCCTACTAGAGATAATGCATATCTATTAAAGGTAAAATTATTCTATTCCTAAACATCACCGTTTACATATCAAATGAACTTCCCACAAGTACATTTAGGTGGATAATCTTCATATTCCAATTCAATATTCATAATACCATAATTTTCAAAATATAAACTATTTATTCCACATTTGTTTGTCAAGATAAGTTTTGGTAGTAATGGATGTGTCATGACATAGGCATAAACATAATCATTGAAACGTATGCAATGAACTTCCCTGTAAGCGTATCCAAGTGGATAATCTTCATATTCTATGGAAAGCCTCATAATATTCACAATATATACTAGTAATTCCACAATCGTTCATCAAAGTTGGATTTGACAATAATGGATGTGTCATGATCTATTCTTGTACTAATGGAATGCGATGAATGGGATATATCCAACGAAGAAATGTATTTGAGTCCAAAAATGGGTCTAAAATCATGCCATGGGGTACCTGTGATCTACTTATCCGTGAGCATTTCTTTTTTGACCACGCTCTTTTGATTGTTTCGTAGAAAATAGTGTCGAAAAGGAATGCTTGAATTTCATTGGAATTACCTACCAATAATGGATGTGCTTGTGATTTAAACCTTTAAAGGCATGTCTATAATTATTCTAATTTAATGTTTCCATCAACCATTATTTATTTTGTTGATTAATATATATGATATAAATTGAAATAAATATCGAAAGGAATCTGTTACACATGATAGGAATATGGAAAAAATACATTCATGGCTACTTCATAAATTGATGTATTTTTAGATAATGAGTGTTTTCTAAATGTTTGCAAATATTTTCAAATGCATAACATCAGATCTAGATTAGGTGTATCCCCTATGGATATAATCATTCATGGAGGAGGCCATTTCTCTAGAGAGAGCATTAACACAAGTGTTTTTAACCATTCAACTATTAAGATCCACAAAATAAATAGGGGATAGAATGTAAAAACTAAAAAATAGATCCACTCCATCTAGAATGATAAAACCTATAGAATAGTGATGTTATTAAACTTTATATGCATTGAATGAATAAAAAAAACACTAATATTCAAATACTCATGTGAGCATTTTTAACAAAATAATTGTATTTAGTTATATTTTATACTGGTTGGATTCATTATATAAGGGTATCTTATATGCATAGGATGGGTTAGGTTGGGTATGTTTATATCTTATATTTATAAGAGAACTATAAGAGTAATATTGAACACCATCCACATTTTATTTTCCATAATTTAGTACTAATTATTTTCCATTTTTCTTTCATATGTAGGAAAATGTCACTCTCTTGGCATCTATTTGAGAAGCACATCTATGTACTTGAGTGTAACATCCCACTCTTGCAAACAGTGATTGGAATTATTCCTCGAGGACACTTCCGTGCAAGTGATCCAATTCATTATATAATTGACTATTTTGGTTATGGCTTATGATGATGTTGTGGATCTAATGATATGCTACTTTGTTATATTTATATCGATAGTTGTTATTGATAGGCTTTTCCTGAGTGTGTAGGAATATGTACATTTGAGGATGTTGATGGCATTGATAGATCTTCTTGGACTCTAGATCAAGTCAGGGAGTGAACTGTTATGGTTTGAATTTTTTTGATATTGCATATGTGACATATGACTACTAGATTATGATGTTGATTTTGATCGCTGACATGTTTTGTTGATGGATGCAGGATGATGATAGTTTTCCAACCAAACTCACATTTGGAGTAAAGGGGTCATGCACAGCAACCAAATACATTGAGGGAGAGGTGTGGCAGCAGCCTTGTCGCAACCTACTAGCACTCCCATCGTGGAGCGAACTGTAGGTTAATGATTATCTAGTTCAACTGATCCACGATGTCAAGAGGGAAGATTGTGACAGTCACTCACGATGATTCTAAGGGGCACGCAATAAGGTAGGGTACTTATTCCTTAGAGGCCCTTGGTCTCCCACAAGGTCACCTAGCGGAGTATTGATTCCAGGGGTTTGACGTCTACCAAAATAAGTCAAAAGGAGAGTGGCACCCTTGGAGCGTGTAGTGCGTCTTGAAGGGAACGTCGCACTTTTGTTAACACTCGTAAGTTAAAGAACTTAGTACCTAGAAAACTACGTATCCTTAGGACTTGGTCAGCCTTAAAATGAATGTAGTGTAAGTAAAGATAAAGAATTATAATTTTCGCTTAAAAACTATTGCCGAGCCTAGTGAATTTAAAACCTACGTCTAAGTAGGACATGTGAAAAAAAAAACTAAATGGACATTTAACAAAGGGGGGGATAAAGAAAATTCAAACATAAACAATTAAAGTAAAATTTTAATGAAGGATTAAATTATTAAAAAGGTAAATTGTTGTTTATGCGTAGACTTTCTAATTCTAAACTTAAATAAAAAGGGGAAACTTAAAGAAAAGGGGAATGTCAAACATAGTAGGGAATCTAGTCTTTGGAACTTTATAATTGTGAACTCAATTAGGCTTTAATAAAGACGACAGTCATTTAAGAAATGTAAGGGAATAAAGGGACACCGAGGAGCATTTTTAGGAATGATTTTAGGTGGGTGAGGGAAATAGGAAAATTTAATTAATTGATTGATTGATTTTTTGGTGAAACTAAGGGATTGGATGAGAAGTGTATGGGGGGGAATTTTCCTAATTTAAATTTAATAAAAAAGAATTTAACGAGGGTTTGGTAACTAATCACTAAGAAAAATATATAACAAAGATGGTGGAGGAGGAAAAGGCATCATGTTTGGTATGCGTAAGGTTATGCTGTCAGTTTCTAGCTTGACTGAAATTTTCTTGTGGGAGTTGCGATACCCATCTTGAATAATGAGTGGTAGCTCAACCTTGCGAGGTGAGCTGGGAGATATCATTCTATGGTATTGTGTGTGTGGCCCCTTTATGACTCATGGGGTTCATAGGGAAGAAGAGTAGCCCTAGCATTGGTTGGGAAGTATCGGTGAGGTCTCAATGGTTGGAAAGCAGGATTTGGACGGAACGTGAGCATGGGAATATCAATTACGTTTTTTTGCCTTTAGCTACGGTATGCACATGTAAATTTGTATTGAAAAGTAGTTAAATTTTTTTATATGACTATCCATAATGGCGAATGTACACATGTGTAAATTTGTATTGAAAAAGTAGTTGAATTTTATGCATATGAATATCTATAATGGCAAATGTTGAGTTGAAATTTCAGACAGAGGTTGTGAATTGTAATTCAGATAAACTATATCCCAACCTATTTGAACTGAATTACAATTTAGAAGTTAAATTCAGATAAACTTCTGTCCAAAATTTAACATGTGGATAGATTGGATTGTCAATGAGATACTTATAGATTGTTACACAATTCTAAACCTGTATTGAATAGAGTTACCTTGCACCTCGTTTAACTAGATTGATTGGAGTGCTCTCGTTTATATATTTCATTATAAGGTATGACAATTAAGTTATGTACTTATGGCATTTATTTTTTGTGTCTTGAATTAAGTTTTTAGGACATTGTACTGTAACATTTAATGTGATTTGTTTCTTGCTCACTGTGAAGGTTCTAGTTACTTGTTTCGTTTGATGCTGGTTGTGTTGGGTTGATATAATGTTTTCTTTTAGCTTGGTAGTCTTGGTCTTTCTTGTTTCAAACAGGATGTAGAAACCTCCTTGTTCCTTAGAAAATTCTCCAATCTTGAGACCTTAAATGGTCAAAATCAATGGGAACCTGGGCTTGAGCGTTGCTTATGTGTTCTGGAGGTCCTAACCATTGCAGGGAAGGACGGGAGGGTAGTCATTTTTATTCTTCATCTTATTGAATGCCGTATGTTGCTTCAAGATTCATGATGACCTAGTATTCTAGGTCATTATGTTTTATGTTGTGTGAATTGTGTGCGTTGTGTTCTTCGTCAAGTTGCGATGCTTGATTGTATTGGTGTTATTACTTTCCTATATATATATATATATATATAGTGCTTGTTATGTGTTGCTTGTTGTCGTAAAGAGGGGGTTCTTTACATATGGTATCAGATCCAGTTCGACTCGTGACTTGGGATCACTACGACTTCCATTGATTAGATACTTGATTGTAAAATGTCACTAATTAAATTTATTTGTATTAGTGTAGGTAATCATGGTTAGAGGACGTCACGAAGGCAAATGATAGGGTGCTAGGGGAGGAGGTGTGATGCCCCGATTAGCATTCATGCTCGAGGGGTCTAACCCCCAGAGAGAAGAACAAGCTGTCGGGCAGGAAAATATAGTTGTGGGTAATGTGGTGGGGCTGATGAGGTCCTTTAAGAGGATGTCAGAGGCACCGATCAGTGATTTGGATAGATATGAGGCCAGGACGTCGACACCTCCTTCGGGTCCATTGCCTTCCCTAGTTCGTATTGGTAGCATTCATCATGAACTAGAGAAGGTCAAGTTTTTCGAGTTCTTTGGTGCCCTGGATGACGCAACCACCGAGGCATGGTTGGCGACTATGGTGATGTGCTTTGCACTTCATGACTATACCTACAACATCAAGGTCTAAATGGAGCTATTTCAATTGAAGGGCAGTGTTTTTTAATGGTGGAAGACACTCCTGCCACAATTGAACATGGTCTTTGAAGACGTGTCATGGGAACTGTTTGAGGAATGGTTCCAAGAGAGGTATCTGTTAGAGGATTTCATTGAACATCAAATCAACAAGTTCAATGCCTTGCAACAGGGAGGTCATACAGTGCCTGAGTACGAGGCATGTTTTATGGAGATGCTTTGGTATGCTCTCCACCTGAATACTGAGAAGCTTAAATTCAACAAGTTTGTGTTCGGCCTTAATGTCAACAGTCGTGCAAAAGTGAGGATTATGATGCCTCAAACCTTGCACAATGATGACTAGAAGGCCCTCATGGCAGAGAAGGAGCTCATCAGAAGGGGTTAGAGTAGGACTTTGAAGAGACCGAAAGGACCGACGACATCTGGTGCACAACAACATCAGACACCAGTTATGCATCTACTGAGATATCGAGGCCCTCCAAGATGATCCACATTCACTACACCATGGTGATCGGTGCCTCATCAATTGACTCCTTACAGAGGACCACAACACTAGAAACAACGTCAATTGTAGAAACAACATTTTAGGCATGTTCAACAAAACAAACCAAGGTTCTAGGCTGGTGGGCTGTTGGCTTCTACTTTAGTCACCAGGAGTACTACACGAAGGCCAGTTGTTGAACATGTGGGGAGACACATTACCGGCATGACTGCCCGATTGAGAAGTCCAAAGCATCTAGATCAGTTGGAACCACTATCGTAGGACACTTGGGAAAGGCCCATCGGATTCATGCAGTGGTGAATAACCGCCCATAAGAGCACCAATGAACTATGCTCGAGACGTCACATACCATCGTCGACCAAAACCTTAGTATTTTGATTGATCCAGGTTCTACAAAGATTTGTATTTATCGTGCAACACTAAAAAGAAATAAGGTAAAGGAATTCCAACAAGAGTTTATATTTGTAGAAATGGATTCAGGATCAAAACAAAAGGTTGGAGGGAAGTTTATGGGTTGTAGCCTTAACCTGGGAGATTTTGTCATGAAGGACAACCTGTATGTCACGATCTTAGGGTCCTATGGCGTCGTGATCGGTATGGACTGGTTGGAATCGCATGAGGTGATACTCAATTGTAAGATGAAACAATTGAGATTGGTCGATGATGAGAGACAAAGACGCGTGATTGTAGGTAGGAAATAGGGAGTTTCTTTAAGGTTCATATCTTCTCTACAGCTACAGAAGAGAATGTGCAAGGATTGCAAGTGTTAAACGAAAAGGGTGTGGTAGAAGACTTAGAAAACCTTATGATAGTGCGAGAGTTTGTGGACATCTTTCCAGAGGAGTTACCAGGGTTTTCACTGAAGAGGGAATTTAAATTTACCATCGACCTAAAACTAGGAACTGAACCAATAGAAAGAACGCCTTATCGAATGTTGACCCCGGAGTTACAAGAGTTGAAAATGTAACTGAAGGAGTTGTTGGAATTAGGAATTATATGTCCAAGTTTCTCACCTTAGGGTGCATCTATTATTTTCATAAGAAAGAAGGATGGGTCGTTGAGACTCTGCATTTATTATCGTCAATTGAAAAAAGAAACGATCAAGAACCAGTATTCATTTCCAATGATTGACAATTTGTTTGATCAGATGAAGGGAGTGACGGTATTTTCAAAGATCGACTTGAGATCAGGGTATCACCAGTTATAGATCAAGGAAGAATAAATTCCTAAGACCGCCTTTAAAACGAGGTTTGGACACGACAATTTTATTTTTTTACCGTTTGGACTGACAAAAGCCCCGAGGGTATTTATGAGCTTGATTAACGGGGTGTTTCGGGAATACTTGGACAAGTTTGTTCAAGTATTCATTGACAATATTTTGATATATTCTCAGGCGATGGAGGAGAATGACGAACACTTGAGCTTGGTACTACAATTTCTATGAGAGAACAAATTATTTGGGAAACTATCAAAATGCTCGTTTTATCAATCAAAGATTCATTATTTAGGGCATGTCATCTCCGAAAAAGGCATCCTTGTGGATCCAGTGAAGGTCGAGGCTATTATGGAATAGATTGTACCGACGAATTTCCCAGAAGTGCATAGCTATATGGGTTTAGCAGGATACTATAAATGGTTTGTCGAGGGATTTTCGAAGATAGCAAATTCAATTATGAAATTGCAGAAGAGGAACAAGAAGTTTGTTTGGACTGAGAAATGCACAGAAGAATTTCAGACGCTAAAGGAGATGTTTTCGAAAACACCGACACTAAAGGTCCTTGACATGGATGAGGACTTCTTCGTACTGACACATCCAAAGAAGGCTTAGGCATATTCTTTATGCAAGATGGTTGAGTGATCGCTTACATCTCGAGAAATTAGAGAAGGAATAAGGAGAAATATGCAATGCACAATTTGTATTTGTTAGCCATCGTGTACACCTTGAGATTTTGGAGACACTAACTGATCAGATAGAAATTCAAACTAAAAATGAACCACTGTGGTTTACAACACATTTTCACGTAAAGCGACTTGAACGCGCGACAAATGCGTTGGTCGGAATTGCTTAGCGAGTACGATTTCAAGATAACTTGCATAAAGGGAACAATGAATAGAGTGGAAGATGATTTGAGTTGGAGAAAACGCATATATTAGGTAATGCCTCTTCAGATGAATCTATGTGAAAATATTTTGACTTTACAACATGATGATGACTGGTATAAAGAAGTTAAGGAATTTATCGGAAAAAACACCATAATGGTACCCAAGTTTGAGGGATTTTCTATGGACAAGAAGGATTAATGAGATTTAATAATTGGATTTATGTACCTTCCAACGATGATTTGAGGAGTTTGATATTAAATGAAGCTCATAGAGTAGTGTACATGGCTCACCTAGGAGTCACGAAGATGAGGGGAAACCTTAAACCCTTATTCTTCTGGAGAGCAATGAAGGCAGAAATAGTCAACTACATGGAAAGATGTCTAGAATGTCAGTAGGTGAAAGCTAAACATACACATCTGATAGGATTAATACAACCACACACTATCCCAGAATCAAAATGGGAGGTCATTTTGATGGATTTGATTGTTGGATTTCCCCTAAGGGAAAGGAGACACAACTTTATTTTTGTAGTATTCGACACTCTGACGAAGAGTGCTCATTTTATTCCTGTGCGTATGACGTTTCAGGCACCTAACATAGCTAGATTTTTCATCATTGAGATTGTAAGGATGCATGGAGTGCCTAAGAGGATCATATTTGATCGTAGATCGATGTTTACAGAACAATTTTGGATTAATTTCCAAGAGACCTTGGGAACCCAACTTAACCTTATTACCATGTATCACCCGGAGACATATAGGAAAACCTAACGAACGATCCATATTTTGGAGGATATGTTGCGTATGTATGTGATGGACCAACAAAAGTGTTGGGAAGAATTCATTCCACTGGTATAATTTACATATAACAAAAATTATCAAAGCACCATTAAGATGGTGCCATTCGAGTTTCTTTATGGGCGACCGTGTCAGACGCCTTTGATTTTGGATCGACTTGAGGATAGGGTCCTAATGGGACCAGAAGAGATCCAAGAAATGGATTATCAAATGAAAACCATAAGTAAAAGAATCTAGAAAACATAGGATTGAAAGAAGAGTTACATCGATGCGCATCGTGTCAAATGTAGTTATGAAGTTGGTGATTGATTCTTCTTGCGTGTGAAACCACACACGAGTTCTATCAAGTTTGGAAAGGGTGATAAAATATCTCTTAGTTTAGTGGGACCCTTCGAGGTTGGGGAAAGGAAGGGGCCCATGGCCTATCGACTAGGATTTCTTGATTATTTGAGGCATATGCCTGATGTTTTCCACGTAACTATTTTGAGACATTATTTTAGTGATCCTACACATCTGATTGACATAAGTTCCTTACAGGTATCAGATGAGGATTCACTCACGATGAAGCCCATCCACATTCTGGACCATCACATTCAACAACTACGACATCAAACAATAAATCAGGTCAATATCCAGTGGGGCAACTATAGTCCACACTTGGCAACCTAGGAAGACGCATATGATATGCGTTAGCGGTTTCCATTTTTGTTTGATAGCTAGACATATAGATATTGTGAGATACTTTATATCTGACAATTATATACTGTGAAACTTCGGGATGAAGTTTAAAACAAGAGGGGTTTTATTTAACATCCCTCTCTTGCGCACACTGATTGGACTTATTCTTTGAGGAAACTTGCATGCAAGTGATCCAGTTCATTATAAAATTGACTGTATCAGTTATGGATTATCATGATGTTGTGGATCTGATGATATGCTACTTTGTTATATTTATATCAATAGGTGCTCTTGACTAGTTTTTCCTAAGTGTGCAGTACTATGGATGTTTGAGGATGCCGATGTAATTGATGGATCTCCGTGGACTTTGGATTGAGTCAGGGAGTGGACTGTTATGGTTTCAGTGTTTTTGATATTGCATATGTCACATATGACTACTAGATTATGATGTTGATTTTCCTCGCTGACATGTTTCATTGATGCATGCAAGATGATGATAGCTTGCCAACCAAACTCAAATTTGGAGTAAATGGGTCATGCACAAAAACCAAAGACATTGAGGGAGAGGTGTGGCAATAGCCCTGCCACAACCTACTATCACTCCCCTCGTGGCTCGAACTGTAGGTTAACGATTACCTAGTTCGAGAGATATACGATGCCGTGAGGGAATACTGTGATAGTCGCTCACAATCATTCTAAGGAGAGCACAATAAGGAAGAGTCATTATTCCTTAGAGGCCCTTAGTCTCCTACAAGGTCACCTGACGGAGTATTGACTCTAGAGGTTTGACGTCTACCAAAATCAGTCAAAAGGAGAATGACACCATTGGAGCGCGTAGTGCATCTTGAAGGGCACGTTGCATAAATAGAACAGGAGAGAAGGCGAGTGGCACCCTTGGAGGATGTCGTGCATGTTGAAGGGCACATCATGTTTTTGTTAACACTGGTAAGTTAAAGAATTTAGTACCTAGAAAACTATGTCTCCTTAGGACTTGGTTAGCCTTAAAATGAATGTTGCGTAAGTAAAGCTAAATAATTATAATTTTCCCTTAAATACTGTTGCCGAGCCTAGTGAATTTAAAACCTAGGTCTAAGTAGGACATGTAAACAAAAAAAAACTAAATGGACATTTAAAAAAGGGGGCATAAACAAAATTCAAACATAAACAATTAAAGTAAAATTTTAGTGAAGGATTAAATTATTAAAAAGACAAATTGTTGTTTATGTGTAGGCTTGCTAATTCTGAACTTAAATAAAAAGGGGAAACTTAAAGAAAAAGAAGAATGTCAAACATAGTAGGGAATCTAGTCTTTGGAACTTTCTAATTGTGAAATCAACTAGTCTTTAAGAAAGGCATCAGTTATTTAAGAAATGTAAGGGAATAAAGGGATACCGATGAGTGTTTTTAGGAACGCTTTTAGGTGGGTGAGGGAAATAGGAAAAATTTATTTATTTATTTATTTATTTTCTGGTGCAACTAAGGGATCAGGTGACAAGTGTATGGGGGAGAATTTTCCTAATTTAAATCTAATAAAAAGAATTTAATGAGGTTTTGGCAACTAATCAATAAGAAAACTCTAGAAAAAGGATGGAGGAGGAGGAGAAGGAATCACGTCTAGTATGTGTAAAGTTATGTTGTTGGATTCTATCTTGACTTATTTTTTCTTGTGGGAGTTGGGATACCCAACTCATATAACGAGTGGTAGCTCGACCTTGCGAAGCGAGCTGATAGCTATCATTATATGGTATTGTGTGTGTGCCCCCTTTGCGGCTTAGGGGGCTTAGGGACAAGAAGAGTACCCTAGCGTTGGTTGAGAGGTATCGGTGAGGTCTCAGCAGTTGGCAAGCAGGAGTTGGATGGAGTGCGAGGGTGGGACAACCACTTATGATTATTCACCTTCGACTATGGTACGCATGTGTAAATTTATATTGAAAAGTAGTTAAATTTTTTGTATATGAATATCAATAATGGCAAATGTATGCATGTGTAAATTTGTATTGAAAAAGTAGTTAAATTTTTTGTATATGAATATATAATACTGAATGTTGTGTTGAAATTTTGGAGAACAGTTGTGAATTGTAATTCAGATAAACATTATCCCTGCATATTTTAATTATGAGTTCAAAAGGAAAATTAGTTGATTAAACCCTCAGTAGACGTTCGTTGCATTAGTGGTAAAATCGATTTATTTTCTTTCACTCACTGGTCTGAGCAAGGTTGTGTTAGATATTGTAGTCAGTAGGTTTTCTTCATTTATTCACACCCACAACTGAGATTTATGCCATATTACTCTACGTGCTCTTTACTTTCTCACTTACCCCAGACTTATGCTTGCGCGCAGAACTTTGGCGCACTCTAAGTTATGCTACAACTACCAATCTAGCCTTGCATTGTTGACCTTTGTTTCAGTTCGATTTTTTTTTCTTTTATGTGTAAATGGAAAAATGTCCTATGTATCCCTACAATCTTTCCTATGAAAATCGTTCCTCATTCTATGGTACCTGAGTGGGATCAATGGTTAAGAACATGTGTTATCTTTGGGGAGGTCACAAGTTCAAAACCGGCGGGGGTAGGGATGCTCATATTGACCCGTTGTGACAAGGTTGGAAGGGTAGACGACCCCTAGGATAGAGGTTCACTTCGGTGAGACTCGAAACGTCTCGGCCCCTGCTGAGTCAGAAGTTATTGGTATATCTGGCTTGCGGGCTGTTGGATATACTCTTGGGAGGTTGCTGTTCCCATGATTAAAAAAAAAGAAAATCGTTCCTCATTCTCAATGATTTCTTGGCTATCGTTCTCTAGATCCTCTGCGAGTATTCAACAAATCGCCCATCCCTTGTCTCAATATTATTGTTGCCACCTTATAACTATTCCCGCATCGATTGCAGACTTGCCTTCCCAAATTTTAAATCCATACTTCTGCCCTGAGTTTTAGGTTGGTAACCAAACCAACCTCGGTTACCTTTTCTCGAATCTGCCACAGTCAAAAGAAGAACGAAAAAAGTAAAAATGAAAATGCTTGCTCGTGG
>JASDQU010588682.1:24130-34792 GCA_032191745.1 Picea mariana
CTGTCACACTATCACTGTGAGATATACTGTTGTAAACCTGTACCAATCAACCTACACCAAACAACTTGTAAAAACCTGTACCAAACAACCTGTACCATAAACAAGTGCATCAATCATGCACCAAACTGTACCTCAATCTATACCATCAATGAGTGTATCAATCATGCACCAAATATGTACCACTCATGCATCAAATACACATAAACTATGACTCATCAAGATGTACCAACATCATCAACTATACACCTCATGTATGTGCCAACTCATCAACTACTTGTCTCAACCATGTACCCAACATGTACCTCAACCAAAATCCCTCACCAATTTCATCATCCAAATATGATTTGTAACTCTTTAATAGACCTGGTGTATATGATCACATACTTGCAAACCTTCCTTAACTTTAACAACAAGAGACTAGCATTTTAATCAAACTTTACTTTAGTCTCACATGACTAATTTTGGATTAGTCAATAACCCTAACTTGAAATAATCATAACTATGTACCTGTAATGAATAAATATCTGAAAATAATACACAATGTTCTTTAGCTTCTTTTATGCAATTCCTCTAGGTTTCACTTCTTGGAACCTCTCAAAAAAGGAGTTATATTAAAAATGGCATACCTTGTTGAATTTTGGCTTATTCTAGAGAGAAAATTTGTAGAGTGTGCCCCGCACAACATTTTTTTTGTATGGATCTCAAAATGGTACAAATACTACTAAATATTTTAATATAACCAATACATTTGGTATTACTAAATTTGGATCTGTTATGAAGAAGTTATGACAATTTTACCCAAAACACTTGTTTTAGACTAGTTTCAGGACTAGCCACAAACCCTATTTTCCATGGAGTGTAACACCAAAAATGCAATGAGACACAAGCTGAAATTTTTATCACAACTACTTGGATATGTTTCCTTAATGGCCTCCAGATTGTGTGGTCTGAATCATTCTAGAAACAAATTTATTGTGAAAATGGTGAGAGGACATGTAAATAACATACCTTAGAAAGCATCATCAAAATAATTTATCCTCACTTGAATTTCGGCCTTCTTTACTTAACCTTCCATATGAAATTATCCTTAGATGTTCTTTGGTTACCTCAGTTACTTGTAGATATTCAATATTCTCAAGTTTAATTAAAATGAGAGAACCTTTCCTCTTATTTCTACTTTTATGTTGCTTCCTCAAGGGGTTACCTTCTAACCATGTTAAACCACTTTCCTTATTTTAGGGCTAACCCATTTCTAACCACTTGTCCACTTAGTAATTTATCCATTAACTTTATTATTTAAATAATTTATTTTGTATCCACTTTAACTTATAGTACACTCATCACTTCACTTTATTATTTAAATAATTTCTTCTTTGCAACCACTTTGACTACTTTTACCTTTTGGGGCTTCTAGATGACTTATGAGGGTTCTCCAACTTCATATGGCCATAAATCTCTAACCGCGAGGAGTTATGTGACGTTCCACATACCACCGGAAATGGAATGACATGTACCATCCATCTAGAATAGACTTACCTTCAAATATATCAAAACTCATACCATTATACATCAGACAAACTTGGGTCCTTTACCCAAACCTTTGTGCTACTGGAATTTCTTCAAGGATTGTCATCAATGACAACCATCCCAAATAATCAACATTTGGCAACCCTCAATCCAAGCACCATAGCTTCATACTCAGTTATATTGTTAGTAGTCTTGAATTACAGCTTATAAGAGAGCGTTATAACCTCCCGTGTAGGGTAAACAAGGACTATACCAGCCCCAAAACCTTCCTTTTATGAAGAGCCATCGAAATACATCCTCCACACTTTGTTCTGTTGATCTGTTAGTGAATGATTTTTTCATTTGCTGACTTTAATTTATGGTTCCTCATTATTTAAATGAAAAAAAGATGACCTGATCTCATCCTCAACAACATAAACTAGATGATTTCTTGGATTATCATGCTCACTGATGATATATGCCAACCTGACCTCCCTGTATAGCCTCTTATGTTCTTCCTTGAAAAAAAGAATGGTGGCATATGTGAGGTCCATTTGTAATGATTCGCCAACCTTCTTGGCCCACTCCCTAGAAAAAAGCATACCAAACTTGGGGGAAATGTCAGCTACAACGATGTCCATCACTACACTCTTCATGGATAAATGTGCCAAAGAAACCACTAGATCTTTTATTAATCCCAAACATTTGAATTTTTTGGAGTCAAAGGAGTAAAGGTCTTGGTAGGGCTTAGCAATATCCAGACCTAGTTCCTCCATAACAACTTTAGGCATGACATTGTGTGAGGCCCCCAATTCCATGAGACAGTTATGTAGGATCTTGTCATGGACATTTAAAGATATGTATAAGGGTGGAGAGGAATCAGATCCATCCTTGATATTTGGTCCCACTGTAATGGATGGGTTTCATCCTGCAGACTAATTACATCAGAAGTTACCACATAAGTAGGTGGTTGCAAAACCTTCATAATGGATTTTTTGAGAGGCTCATTTTTTAACAATTCTGACAAGGGTACATGGATCTTTATATTTCTCAACTCATGCTCTAGGATAAAATATGCTTGTGGCCTATCAAATTCCTTTACTTCAGGGACAACAATTTTAAATGGAGGAGGTTGGTGAGCTTTAGCCAATTCTCCCTTGCTTGGATTTGGCTTGGGAGGAACTTATGTTTTTATGTTCTGATCAGAGGTGGTGGATTTAGGAGTGCCTGTTCTATGCCTCAAGTAATATTTATTTTGTGGATGGCCTTGAATAAATCCCTCTTCCCCTATCTCAATATCAAACTGATTTGACAGTTGTGCTATCTCATAATCTTGCTTCATTAAGTGACTGGTGTAAAAATTTGTTTCATTGAAAAGTACAACAACATCATCCACAACATCACTATCTACATGGATCTCCTCAATATGATTGTTTTGGAAAGGAGGTACCACTCTTTGGTCATCAACATTCCTCCTCTCTCTCTGCATTATCTGAGGGGCATCATTCAGCCTTCTAAACTAGTTTGGATTTATGTTTCCAACCCCTTGAAAAGATCTATTTGGTTGTTTAGATTCCCATTTTAGGTTAGCTATTTCAGATGTCAAATCCTTCAAATTTTTGGTCATTTCATCAATTTTAGGATCATATGTGGTTGGGTTAGAGGAGGCAGTGGACTCCTCTCTTTGTTTCTTCTTGTCTTTATCATATCTAGTATTTAACTTGTCCGATGCCAAGATGTTAGATTCAACCTCAATGGTTGCATCTTGCATGGACAACAAGGTGGTGGATCTTCTTTCCCTCAATAGATGGGAAAATTCTACATCAAATGCATTAGCATAAGTGATCTTGGCAGAATTTTTGGTTGGTTTGATATCATCTAGAATCCTACCATACATCTTATTGAATCTCTTGGTAAAGTCTGAAATAGACTCACCATTGTTTCTCTTAAGGGCCCAAAACTCAGTGATGTAATACATATAATATCTTCTATCTCCCCATTTCTTTATGAAGGCTTCATATAGCACATCAATATCTATAATGGAAGGTAGAGGGAGATCCTGAAACCATTTCCTAACTTCCCCATCAAGGTTTTTTACAAACAACCTCATCCACGCATCTACATAGTCAATGTTGAAGTTGTCTGCAAAGTTTTAGAAGGATACAAGATGTTCCTCAGTTGTGACATCCCCTTCCCCATTATATCTTGGAAAATATTTCATGTAATATGTGGCTGGGAAGGCATGTAATCCTACAAGAAAAACTATGGGTTCATATCTAGAAGCAATTATGGCATCTATCATGTTAACAACCATTGTTTGGGAAATAGGGATTTGAAGATTGATTGGAGATGTAGGGGTGGATGCTATACTGGATGATGAAGTAGAGGAAGGAGTTTAAGGCGTCTGAGGTTCCTTGGAATTGTGATTCTCAAGGATAGAAAATTCAAGTTGCTTGTGATAATGAAGAAAAGTGGACTCTTTGGGTGCAAGTTTACCCTTGAGGGATGAGGTATATCTCTGAGATAAGGTGTATTTTCTTAGTTTCCTTTCTCAATCAAAGACTATTGTTTCCTTCTTAGGGTTGGGATGTGCCTTAGTGGCCTTGATGTGCTCATATTTGGATATATTGAGTCCTTTTTTGGGAGCCAATATTTCCTTTGTGAACTTTAATCAATGGAGGTTCTAGATGAAAGATGTCAATTTGAATGTGTATGGTATTTGTTCACCATCAAAGGTCAGATTTGATCATTTCCGTTCTCTCAGGTAAATATATTTTGTTACTCCATTCCATGGCAACGACGCCATAAGATGTTGGTCCTAAAGTCTGCACTTGACTGCTAAAGGGAAGAGCTAGGCCACCTTAGGTTTTAGAATGGTTGTTTTTTTGGTTGTTTGATTTTGTTGGTCAGTTGGAGGGTTGGTTTACCAAGACAATAACATGGTTGGGCTGGAAAAATGATATATATGAGGGTTCACCTTGGCTGGTGGCACAAAAATGACAGGCAAGTGAGGTAATAGAGGATAGAACACATGGAAACAAAAAACCATTCAATGAATACTCCACTGCAAGAAGTTTAATACTTAAAATATAATGTCAAGACATTAAACATGTATAAAAAACACAATTACTCCCACAGATTACAATGGAAACAAAACTTCACCAAAGAATTTTTTGTTTCATAGATTGCACATTAGTAAAGACAAGTTATACAATAGCTGAAGGAAATGAAATGTACTTCTCACAAATAAAAAATTTCATTCAAGATAAGATAAAAACACATATATTTTGAAAAAAACACTATCATCAAGAGTATATTCACCAGGTAGAGAGATTTAATCCATGCATAAAACAAGTTCAACTAGTTTTATGTATCGATATTCTTTTGCCAAAAACCGAACCCTCAAAACATACAAAGATTGCATATTTATCAAATTATTAGAGGCTCTCGTCCATATGGAATCGAGGCTTAACTCTACACTATCAGTTAGAGAAAAAATTATTGACTTAACTAAATACTGCTGGAGTATATTAATGGATACTTTGATATTGAATTAATAAAAAAGGAGTGGTTCATATCACACATAAATGAACACTTATTATGCCTTAATCTAAAAGAGTCTCACAATTAAAAAACTAAAAATTGGTACTAGAAATAAACTAGACCGATGCATATGCTGGAGTAAAATGAACTCTGTATCGAGTACTAGTATCTATGTGCATTGTTGGAGGCCATTGGGAGATAAATGGGTGTGTTGGAAGCTTCTTTAAGCACTCCATCAAATTATCTCCTTTAGAAAGAAACAAGTCTTTTGGTGCTTCTTCTGGAGTATTTGATATTTCTTCTACAGTCTGCAGTGCAGTTTCCCCTCACCCTCATGTCATACCCACAGACTACCTCATGTTACTTTGAATATGAGATGCTTCCTGATGAGTAATATGATCTTGTAGACTGACTGGATTAGAAATTCATTTGAGACTTGAAAATATATAGCTTCACCTATAAAATGGAATTTTCTTTGTTTGGTCTCGTTCAAAGAATATTTTAATGAAGGAAATTAATGAGGATAAGCCACTTCAGAAATTTGATGTTCGAGGATTTATAGGATTGAAAAAAATAACAAGCTTGGACTCCTAGACGCTGAAGTCCCAGAGTGAAACTTCATATTTATTTGTGGTTAAAACCTTTCATGGTTTTTAAACTATCAATGCATAAGAGCCGTTGATCTTAATTGACTGTTGGATCTCGATCATCAAAAAGATTAATTTGTCTATTACTCACAACCTAATCCTGAAATCCACTTCTATGGATTGTTGTGTCTTTCTTTTTGGATGTTTCCTGTGAATATAAAGGACTTGGTTGACCTGCTGCATGCTCAATCAATGGTAAACATGATGATATATGTTTCGAACTCAAACCAGAACATGTAATCACCTTTCAAGAAAGCAATACAATGATGCAGAGCAAGTAAATACCGGTAGGGGCCATTGACACTGAGTCATTAAATCATGGAGAATAAACTTAGGAAACACAAAACAAAAATCAGACCTTTGATGGATGTATAGGGTAAAGGAGAGAAAGGGAAACGGTGTAGACCTAGGTTTCAACACGGTGAATGATAGTTCGTAAGTTACAACCCCAAATTTATAATTAAATGCATAGATATTCAGTTTCTCACTAAGTTAATTAGGAATTAAATGAAAATATTGTCATTTTTTGCACCATTGTTGGGTTACCATCAAAACAATAGTATTTGTTTAGTTGTGTGGATTTTCATTTCAATAGATTGAGTGATATGACTTGTTTTCAACAATTTATATAATTTTTTTCTATGCATAGAGTTAGAGAGAAACAAGGTAGATTTAATAGTTCATCCAAAAAACCCGAAAAACACTAATCATGTAGGTATAAGGGGGCGAGGAGGAAGAGATTTTGAAATAATTCATCGAATGCTTCCAATAGAACTTACAGAATTCTATAATTTTGAAATCAACCAATGACGAAGTGACAAGAGCTAAAATTGGTAATTTGTTTGAAAATTTTAAAACTGATATTATTAGATCTTTTTCTTCACAATTGGATATTTTGTAGGAAAAGTAGAAGCATGAAGAAGCCAAGAAAGAATTATCAATATTCTTCTCAAAGTGTAGATAGAAGCACCATTTTAAAAAGTCCCTCTCAACAACATTGAAGTCTTTTACATCTATGAGTAGGACCACCCTGCAACACTCTTCCCATTGTTGGTTATGTGTTATATTCTTTGCATGTGTGTGTGTGTGTGGGCGTGTCAGATTCGACAACTCTGTTTGACGATCCCTCTAGTAGTTCTCTTTGTGTCGTGTGCACCGGGCACTTCCTAGGGGTCCCGGGTATGGCCCCCCCTGGTTATGCGCAGTGTTCGGGGCAACACCCCAAAATTAAATTTTTTGGGCGGTTTTGCTATTTTTAGCGGTTTTCTAAATTAATCTCGGAGTAAGGGATTAGGGTTTTGGTATCTACAAAATACCTAAAAACATTGTATATATTGTATGGTGAATGGTGAAATTTGATATAATGAATATAACAGAGGTTTTCCCTGGTTGAGCATTTCCGGTATAAATCTTTGTGTACTATTTGTAAGAGCCATTGATTAAATTATGTTTTTCTTAAGAATCTATATGCATTTCTTTACTTCATAGGTTTAAAACTTACATGTGGTATCATAACTCGTTTTTCACTTCAAAGGGACACCTTTGTTGCTGAGGGTTTGGCTCGATCTTGATAGATCAATTTTATGTTGGGTCTGTGATAAACTTTGGTTTAGTGGGATATTTTGCAGTGGTTATTTGAGTGTATAAAGAGGAATGATGAGCTCTTATAGAATCGAGATAGATAATTTCAATGGTAAAAACTTTGAGCTATGGAAGATCAAGATGGAGGACCTTCTTGTAGACAAAAAACAATGGATCGTTGTGGATCCTGGTACACAACCTACTGGTCTACAATCTACTGGCACACAGATGAATGGTACACAACCTACTAGTACACCACCTACTGGTATGTCAAAGGAATATTGGGAGAAGTTGGACAAAAGAGAAAGGAGTATTATTCAACTCTGCCTGGTAGATTCAGTGTTGTTGAATGTCTCGGGAGAATCTACAACCAAGGAACTATGGAATAAGTTATGGAATTTGTATCAATCAAAGTCCCTAGTAAACAATTTGTTTCTTCGAAAGAAGTTGTATCATCATAGGATGGAATATGGAGATTCTGTGACCAAACATATAAATGCCTTTAATACTCTGGTAAGTCAACTTGTCTCTGTTAATATTACGATTGCAGAAGAAGATAAGTGTATTACTCTGTTATGTTCTTTGCTAGAATCTTGGGATAATCTGTTTGTAGCAATTGGTAGTACCACTCAATCTACATTGAAGTATGAGGATGTAGTGTCATCCTTGTTATCTGAAGAGATGAGGCAGAAAAGCATGGATAGTCATAACACAAATGCTTTATTTGTAAGAGGTTGTACCCAAGACAGGAATCTTGGTAAGTCTTTGGGGGGGAGATCTAAATCTACAGGTAGATATAAGTCTCCAGAAACATCTTTGAGGAAATGCTGGAAGTGTGGTAAAACAGGGCATTGTAAGAAAGATTGCAAGTCTAAGAAGGTTGATAAACCAAAGGGACCTGATAGTACCTCTTCCATAGAGGCAAAAACCTCAACTGAAGAAGGAGGTGATGTTTACCTGGCATCTATAGGTACACATGAAGACCGTGATGTATGGTTGATCGACTCAGGTGCATCATACCATATGACTCCTCGCAGGGAGTGGTTCTCTGAAAATAAAAAATACGATGGTGGTGGTGTATTCCTAGGAGATGAATTGACAGCCAGAATCATGGGACATGGGAGGGTTAAGTTGTTGCTAAAATATGGAAAGATTATAACTCTCCCTGGGGTTCTGCACATTCCAAAACTAGCAAGGAGCCTAATATTTGTAAGCAAGTTGGATGATGCAGAAGTGGATACTGTATTGGGAAAGGGAACTTGCAAGATGGTACGAGGGGAAATGGTGTTGATGAGGGGAGTTCGATGTGGAACTATGTACAAGTTGTTGGGAATCACTTATAATAATGGGTGTAACAGTTCTGTTGTCACTGAGCAGAGAGATGAAGGAGGAAAGACCAATACTTTCTCTGAAAAGAAGAGCATGTTGTGGCATCAAAGACTAGGTAATATTGGAGAAAAGGGCCTTTGAACACTACACGATAAAGGTATGGTTGAAGGTATGTCTAATTTCACTCTGGATTTTGATTTCTGTGAACATTACATATATGGTAAACATAATCGAGCAATATTCCCATCTCGTTCTACAAGAGCAAAGGGGATCTTAGATTTGATACACAGTGATGTGTTTGGACCTATTCCTGTTCCATCCTTAGGTAAATCTATGTATTATGTTTCATTCATAGATGATTTCTCAAGGAACACATGTATTTATTTTCTTAGAAAAAAATTTGAGGTATTTGATGAATTTAAAGAGTTTAAGGCTCTGGTAGAAAATCAGACAGAGAAGAAAATAAAGGTATTGAGAACATATAATGGTGGAGAATTATGTGGAAATGAATTCGAAGAATTATGTAAGAAGTGTGGTATAGCAAGGTAGAAGACTACTACATACACTCCTCAGCAGAATGGAGTTGCAGAAAGGATGAACATGACACTGATGGAAAAAGCAAGGAGCATGCTTAGCGGTGTCGAGTTAGGACAAGAATTCTGGGCAGAGGTAGTGGGTACAACATGTTACCTGGTCAATCGATCACCTTCATCAGTGTTGGATGATAAAACTCCACACAAGGTATGCTCTAGAAATAAACCCTCTCTTCAACATCTTAGAGTGTTTGGTTTTGATTCTTATGTACATGTTTCAAAGGAAAATAGGAGTAAGTTGGATTAAAAGGCTGAAAAAGTGTATCTTTATTGGTTATAAATATGGTGTGAAAGGTTATAAGATTTGGAACCCATAAACCAAGAAGATTGTTTACAATTGAGATGTTGTTTTCAAAGACGTAAAAGATGTGTCCAAAAAGGAATTCCTACCAACACAAGGTGAACCTGAGAAAATAGATCTTGAGTTAGATGATGCAAAATCTGAATCATCTGAAGAAGAGGAAGCAGAAGAAGAAGAAGAACCTCATACCCCAGTATTGAGGATATTAGTGAGAGATATAAGGAAACCAAAAAGGTATAATCCACCTAATTTTCGTTCCAATTTTTCTTTATCTATTACTGATGATGATCCCATAATTGTTTGGAAGCAGTGAATTCAAAGGATATTAAACTCTAGAAGAAGGCCATGGTTGAAGAAACAGATGCCTTGGATAAGAATGAGGCATGGGATATAGTTGATTTACCAGCTGGAAGAAAATTTGTTGGTAGAAAATGTTTGTTTAAGAAGAAGTTTAATGCAGAAGGAAAAGTGGAGAAATACAAAGCTCGGTTAGTAGCAAAAGGTTATTCCCAGGTAGATGGAATTGACTTTGGTGATATTTTTTCTCTTATTGATAAGTTAACTTCTATTAGATTTCTTTGATATATTGTTGTTGCTTTTGATATTGAAGTGGAATAGATGGATGTGAATACATCATTCCTACATGGGGATCTAGAAGAATAAATCTACATGAAGTAGCCAAAAGGCTTTGTAGTGAAGGGAAAGAAAGAGCTAGTTTGTAAGCTAAAGAAGTCACTATATGGTCTAAATAAATCACCTAGGATGTGGTACTAAAATTTTTACACATACATCCTTGGATTGGGATTTGTGAGAAGCAGGGTTGAACACTGTGTATATTCCAAGCAGGTTGGTAATCACTTCATTTATGTAGTGTTGTATGTTTATGAAATGTTGTTGGTAATCGCGATCAACATGAAAGACTCCATCTCAGGTGCTCACTCAAACGACATCCTACAACCTCTCATTCCCCACATGCCTATCCCACCCAAGAAAGTGTGCCCCTTCTCTGCTCAACAGTCCTTCGGCTGCCCTACTTCCCTTCTAGGGTTTCAACAACAAGCCGGACCGGAAGTCTCAGAGCACTGTAGCTGTAGTTTGGCACCTTCAGGAAATCAATCCCCAACAATTCTCTCACTCAGAGAATTTCTCACAGGCCTAAGAA
>JASDQU010588682.1:34892-55063 GCA_032191745.1 Picea mariana
ATACAGGCTCACTAGCCTATAATGCATATCATATATATAAAGGTTCACTGACCTTAATATTGTGCACACATTAGTTACTGCGCATGGTATCCATTGTTCTTAAGGTTGCATGCACTTTAGTTACTGCACACGGTATCCAAAAATGTGCACACTACATCACTTTACTGCGCAGTATATGCGTGCACCATGCCACGAAAGGTGTATTACAAAAATGATGTCTAAACAACTCACCAACTTAAATATACTTGGATTACACTTGCATTTGGGTTTGGCTGAGGGATATTACAATCCCCTCCCCTTATTTATGCACTATCTTCAGTTCATCATGTACCCATATACAATAAAATTTTCAAAATTTTTCAAAAAGATGCAGGTATTCTGCCCGCATTGCATCCTCATGCTCCCAAGTAGAATCTTTAGGTCCATACCAGGTGCATTGGACTTTTACAAGACCTATGGCTCGATTCCGGAGTTGTTTGATTTTCTGGTCCAAAATGCACACCGGATGCACTTGGAAAGCACCTTCTTGCTCCACCTGAATAACATTCCAATCAATAACATGATTAGCATCAGGTATGTATTTCTTTAGAAATGATACATGGAATACATTATGAATAGACATAGATGCAGGCAATGCAATCATATAAGCAACTGGACCAATCCTCTCTAGGATTTCAAATGGTCCACAAAATCTGGCTGCCAACTTGGCGTAGCTTCCCAGCTTCAGGGAACTCTTGTTATCTTTCACGTTCAGGAAAACATGATCACCCACTTTGAATTAACTGTGGATTCTGTTTTTATTAGCATAACTTTTCTGTCTATCTTGGGTAGCTTTCAAATTCTGCTTAATTTTTAACATTTGGTCTTCCATCTCCTTGAGAAACTATGGCCCGACTACTATTCTATCAGCTGGGTTATCCCAACTCAGTGGAGTATTGCACCTTCTACCATAAAGTTCTTCAAATGGTCTCATCTTCAATGATGTCTGATACCCATTTTTGTAAGCGAATTCTACTAAATGTAGGTAGTCTTCCCATTTCGATGGTTTATCCATCACATACATTCTCAACATATATTCTATCACTCTATTCACCCTCTCTATTTGTCCATCAGACTCAGGATGGTAAGCTATACTAAAGTTCAGATTTGTCCCAAATACTTTGAGAAATCCTTCCCAGAAATTCGAGGTGAATTTCGGGTCTCTATTAGATACAATCATTTTAGGAATTCCATGCAATTGTGCCACTTCCTTCATGAAAATATCAACAACATCTGTTTCCTTGTGAGTAGTTTTTAGTGGAATAAAATGGGTATCTTTTGTAATATTTTCCACCACCAGCATAATCGAATCATGTAGCTTGCCTTTTCTGGGCAATCCTGTAATAAAATCCATTATCACCACTTCCCATTTCCATTTAGGAATGGGCAAAGGTTGCAACAATCTTGTTGGGTGCCTATGTTCTTCTTTAACTTTCTGGCATTCCATACATCTTGCGATGTATTCTGCTATCTCTCTCTTCATGCCTAGACAAAAATATTGTCTCTTAACCACTGCTATGGTTTTTTGATATCCAGGGTGCCCTACATAAGGAACATTATGCATCTCATGAAAAATTATACATTTCAAGTCCTGGACATTTGGTACGAAAATTCTGTTCTTGTGCAATAGTATTCCATCTACTCCCAACTTATAAATATCCATCTGCTGTGGTGTCTTACCTTGCTATAATTTTGCTATCAATTATTTCTATTGCAGGTATGCATTTGTAGCCTCCAGAATTTTTATTTTAACATCAGTCTAATACATGCTGATGGCTATAGAACGTAGTTCATGCACCCTCCTACTGAGTGCATCAACCACTTTATTTTCTTTCCCTTTGATATGCTTTATATTAAAGTTATATTCGATTAGAAATTCTAACCATCTGCTTTGACTAGCATTTAGATTTGGCTGATCAAATAAATATTTCAAACCATTGTGGTCTGTTCTTAGCTCAAACCTTTTTCCCATGAGGTAGTGTCTCCATTTCCTTAGGGCATGTACTATGGTTACCAACTCCAAATCATGAGTGGCATAGTTTCTTTCATGCTCTTTCAACTTCCTTGATTCATAACATATCATGAATCCATTTTGACCGAGGACTCCACCAAGTCCTTCATTACATGCATCTATGCATACAATGAAAACTTCATTTGGGTCTGCAATCCTTAGTATTGGAGCACTTGTCAATAATTGTTTCAAATGTTGGAAACTCCTTTCACAGTCCGACGTCCACTGAAAATTCATACCCTTTCTTTGCAAGGAAGTGACTGGGTGTGCTATCTTTGAGAATCCTCCAATGAATCTCCTGTAGTAACCTACAAGGCCCATGAATGATCTGACCTATGTCACATTCTTTGGTGCTGACCATTATCTAATGGCTTCTATCTTCTCAGGGTCCACTGCTGTCCCATTTTCTGAGATGATATGCCCCAAATAATGAATTTGTTTCTGATAAAATGAGCAATTGCTCAATTTGGCATACAACTGATGCTCCCTTAATACTTACAACACCATCTTCAAATGATGTTCATGCTCTTTCTCTGACTTAGAGTATATAATAATTTCATCTAGAAAGACAATGACAAACTTGTCTAAATATTCTCGGAAANACATGAAAACATCTGGTGCATTTGACAACCCAAATGGCACCACTGTGAACTCATAATGACCATACCTTGTCTTGAAGGCGGTCTTGTTGATATCTTCTTCTTTAATTCTTACTTGATGGTACCTCGATATGAGATCTATATTTGTAAATATCTTTGCCTCCAATTGATAAAAAATATCATCGATCCTTGGCAGAGGATACTTGTTCTTGATAGTCACTTTATTCAACTATGTGAAATAAATGCACAATCTTAACGTTCCATCTTTATTTTTCACAAACAAGACTAGGGCACCCCAAGGTGACACACTTGGATGTATATACCCCTTCTTCAAAAGTTATTTAAGCTGCATTTGCAACTCTTTCAGTTCTGGCGTACTCATTCTATAAGGAGTCTTTGACACGGGAGCTACTCATGGTGTCATATTTATAGAAAAATCAATGTCTCTCTTTTGGGGGTAGTCCTGGTACCTCCTTGAATACATCTTCAAACTCTTTCAGGACTACATAATCCTCCAAATTTGGCACCTTGTCTTTAGGTGTCTCCTCCATATGAACTGCGAATATTTGACATCCTCTTCTATAACATTTCTTCAGCTGCAATGCTAAAATTTCTCTAATGGTTACTGCCCTGGAAATTCCCTGCACTTTCCTTTGGTTCCCTTATTCATCCAAGCAAGTGAATTCTTTGTTAGGACAATCCAATAGAGCATGATGTGGGTCCAACCAATCCATCCCAATTAGACAGTCATAGGAACCTAAAGGTAAGATGTTCAAATCCGCTTTGGTGATCAGTCTGTTCATGTCCATAAGACATGACTTAACCATCTCATTAACCTTTCTTTTGGATCCTATAGCCAACTGTACCAACCAAGATTTTCCATGCTTTCTTCTTGGCAATTGAAAACTTTCTACCATCTTAGGATTTATATAACTATGACTAGCTCCTGAATCAATTAAAATAGCAATGGTTTGGTTGTTAATCATACCTTCCACTTCAATCATGTGTGACTAATATTCTACTTTCTTGTTATCCAGGGCTGCATAGATCCTTGGCACATTTCTACCCATGTCCCCCAATGTTTCAGCTTGTTGTACATTATAAACAGTCCTTCCTTTTTCACCTCTGTGAGGACAATATCTGAATCTATGATCTCCTTTACAACCCCAACATTGAATAGGTGGCTTCCTTGGCCTTTGGCCTTCTACCTCTATTGTTTTGGGCTCTTTAGGAGTTTGTGGTCCTTGTGGACTATTTCTGAAGAATGGTAGCTTAAATCCTTTCTTCCTCTGATCCACCTTGAATTTCTTTTTGTCTTCCCAAGCTTTTTGGAAAGTTGGCCTTGCTTTCTACTGATCATATATACATTTATCTCACCTTATGGTCTCTTCCAATGTCTTGGGATCATCATACTGTATTTTTTCACTGATGAATGCTAGGAATCCACTCAAATACCTTTGAATTTTAGCTGTCTCATCCTTGATGAAGGAGACGCACTTCAACAGTTCTATGAATCTTCTTTCATATTCATCTATGGTCATGCTTCCCAGATTGAGTTCAAATAACGCTTTCATTTTCTTGTCATAATATCTCTTAGTCAAGTATTTCTTCTCAAAATACCTCTTAAATTCCCTCCAAGTAACGCTCTTCTCTTTAATGTGTTGTACCTGCACAAGCTGATCCCACCACATGGATGCCTTTCCTTTGAGTTGATAGATGGAAATTCTACCCTCTACATGAAAATAATAATTGTGTAATTGAAAATAATTTCTCATGCCCAACAACCATGTTTTTGCATCTTCATCCTTCTTGTGCTCACCATCAAATGTAGGAGGTTTGATTTTGTTCATTTCTCCTCATAGTTCATCCACGCCAGACGTCTTATGCTGTCTAATAGGGGATGGACTTGTGCTGCTACCCGCTCTTTTATTGGAATGCTTTGGAGAGTGATGGTGGTGTCCGCTAACATTTCCTGATTTCTTTTTTTCATCCGAAGGTTTGTGACTTCCATATTTACTTGAGTCACTTTCTTTTTTCAATTTCTTTTCTATTTTGTTCAGACTTTGCAATAACTTCATGTTGAAGTCATCCTGTTGCTCTTTGGCTCTCATAAGCCTTTCATTATCAGCTTTATGGCTTTGGACATCCTTTTGCAAATTTTTAATGGTCTCTACCATATTTAGGTTTTTATCCCTTTCCTCTCCATGTCCATTGGAGTTTGTTCCTTCAATGTCCAAATGGACATTCATCCCTCTGCTTTCATCTTGTTGACTATAATTTCTCCATGTCTCTTCCATTCCTATGGATTCAATACTGATATGATCTAATCTAGTTGTTGTTAATTTTGCAAAATGTGCAGCCATTAAAACTTATTAGGTTAACTAAATCAACAATCCATGAGAAATATGAACTATTTCGGCTCAATAAATATATCAAAATTATCTTCTCTGATTTCTTGGTGTTGCCACCATGACAATTCTTAGACAATACCCAAGTTTTGAGAACTTAGCAAGAACTACATCATCCCGTAGAGATACATTGGGCGAAAGGCGGTTTGTCAAAACCAATTTTGCATAAGTTCTGATGTCACATGCTCCAATATGTCAAATCCACCATTCGTGGGATGGGTGACGGCTAGTTAGATCACTCCGTCTCATTCACTCGGTACATCACAACTGTTTGAAGTTAGGTGAACACCACCATGTAACGAACTCAAAATTTTTAATCATTTTAAATGGATTAGCCGAGCATGGCACCCATAGTACTTGTGCACATGTCTTCTAGTGATTCATGATTGAGGCTCTATAATAACCAACTCTCAGATATGGAAGCATCATCTTATCCATCAATGAGTAGTCTCCAAACTAGTTTGAGCTTCTCATCTCTACAAAAGTATTTCAGTGCCCACACAACTGAGGTATATGGACCCAGTTAAATTCAATGAGATTGGTGATTTGGGCAACATGCTAAATTTTCCTGCGAGTACGAAGGAAAAGGTAGTTGCAGAAATACTGGCGACTAAATTTCACACAGTACCTACTGCTGATTCTAGATTGGAAATCAGGCTAAATCCAATCATGAGAGATCTAGTTATCAAAAGACCAGTTGTTAGGAAGAAATGAATCAAACGATAGAAGAAATAACCCATCACTGAAGCGAATGAAGAGAATCAACTGGTCTGGTTAGATTCTTTTAAGGAGGATCTAGCTAAGCTGAAATGAGCCCTCAAATACAATTGAGTATATTTCAGAGATTTTTGGACATATGGTAGCAGAGGTAAGGAATCTTTGGAGATGATAGACCTGTTCTTGTATGACCTCTTTAAATAGGGAAACTACTACTTTGAATCATCCCCTTTTATAATTTCAGATTTTAAATGAATATATAAGCGCAGTAGTGGATTTTGTACTGCTTAGGACAAGATTCCAATTGATGGTGATATGAATCTTGTTTCCTTTAATGTTAAGTGTCTTCTTGTAAATTATATTTCACTTTCAACTGTCTGAATAAAACTCAGAATTCATCTAACTTGCTTGACTCATTTTAAATAATACTTCAATGCAGTTGAGTGTTCCTCTTTCTTTGAATATTATGTAAATTTTATATTAAACTCCGGTTCGTCGTCTTAATTAGCCTTTCAGATGATTTTGTGCACATAAAATTCAACTTGTGTACCTTTATTTATCATGCAAAGCAACTTTATAAGGTAATTTTAGGCTTCCATGCACCTGTATCTGCTATACCTTTCCTCTTTGTCGCGCCAATAACTTGCATGTACTACTTCTATGTTGTGCACCAATATCCACTGTGCACAGTTTCTGTATCACACTCAGATATTCCACATGCATTTCACTCTATGCATTTCACTATGCTAAGGTTCAATATGACTTACCACATGCAATAATCTATATGCCCCATCGAATACTCTATCGCTACCGCGCACAATCACCTGCACGCACCCTTGCCTGCACTATAGCGATACAACTCATACTCATACTGTGTTCGCACCGATCAAACTTCACTGTGCCTTACCATACTGTGCACACCACGTGCACCCTTACTATGTGTATGCACTTCGCACAATGCTAAATTTAGCGCGCACATCCCTGCATATTATTCTCCCGCGTGGTAGTTCAATTTTTCATGAACGCAAATATATTGTATACCATACTGTAATCGATACCATACTGTAATCTTGTCTCCATTTGACTTGTTTGGCCCATTCAGGCTCAGTGTCGAAAACTAATGCTTTGATACCATACTGTAACATACCTCCCTGGCCACCAACAGGCTAGGGAACGTCACTACTCAGACGCTTAAATTAGCTTTGACAACATAAGGTAACAACCCAATATCCAACTGAGGTATGTCACACAATTTTTCTTTTTTTTTAATACGTATATACACACATAGGCATACATACATACTAAACTGCATGCAATTAAACATATAAATAAAACGCTCTAGTGGAAGCTTCACATATAAAACATAAACAAATAGTTGCATTCTATAAATATATGATTTTCAGGTTGTATTAACAGTAATCACTGACATGCTTCGTACATAGGGGTATACCCTAAAACATACAGATAGATATGCTAACACATGCCATAAAACTGATAAATTAACACATAAATGACAATGTAGCCTGTAAATTCATCACATAATTGATACTTATCTTGGTAAGAATGTCACCAACTGCATTCAGACCATCCATGAACCTCCCATCCTTAGACTACACTGTTTATCACTCTCAACAGTGAGTCACCCCTGAGCTGGGACTAGACTCCACCCAGGTAAGGGGTTCCTAACCAGGCTAAGGGTTCACGACCAATAGGAAAGACTCCATCTCAGGTGCTCACTCAACTGATAGCCTACAACCTCTCATTCCCCACATGACTATCCCACCCAAGGAAGTGTATCCCTTCTCTACTCAACAGTCCTTCGACTGCCCCACTTCCCTTCCAGGGCTTCAGCAACAGGCCAGACCGGAAGTCTCAGAGCACTGTAGCTGTAGTTTATCACCTTCAGGAAATCGATCCCCAACAATTCTCTCACTCAGAGAATTGCTCACAGGCCTGACAACTCGCCTCTTCAATCCTTCTCCCAAGCTGACAGGTACACCAACTGGAGAAATGGCCACGAAAACAGGTTCATGTATAGTGATAGGAAAGTACGAGGATAGGTTAATGGCTATGCAAATAAATGTTCATGGATTCATGGTCGAGATGATGATTTCCCCCCCAATAATGGTTCTCNCTGGTCAAAGAAAAAATGGTAAGATCCCCCCCAAAGGAAATAAGTCTCGACAACAAGTATGCATGTCTCCAACTTGACACTTGTCATGCTGGAAGCTTCTCTGATACACTTGTCCCCTTCTTTAGGACTTAGGATAAAATAAGTATCCATACTTTATGTTCTAAGAAATATTAATTTAATATTCCTTTTCGTCTTAGGCTGTCTCGCTTAGCCCTTTCCTTAGATTTTGGCCCTCCCTTTCCTTAACTGGTGGAATCTAGTCCCCCTTCTCTTTTATCATGGTCAGTCTGTGCGCAACAATGTATTTTATATTAATCATGAGAAATATACAAAATAGGCGCGTTGGCCTTTAACATCTAGGCGCTATGGCCTAATTTTAAAACATAATCATTCTGGCTTATAATACTGGCTCACCAGCCTATAATGCATATCATATACATAAAGGTTCACTGACCTTAATATTGCGTGCACTTTAGTTACTATGCACAGTATCCACTGTTCTTAAGGTTGCACACACTTTAGTTACTATGTGCGGTATCCAAAATTGTGCACACTACATCACTTTACTACGCAGTATATGCACACACCATGCCATGAAAGGTGTATTACAAAAATTATGTCTAAACAACTCACTAGCTTAAATATACTTGGATTACACTTGCATTTGGGTTCGGCCGAGGGATATTACATACATGGATTTGTTGATATAGACTGGGATGGAGATATGGATCATAGGGGATCTACAAGTGGGTATGTGTTTAACCTATTTGGAGGAGCAATCAGTTGGATGAGAAAAAGATAGGTTGTAGTGGCACTCTCAACTACAGAAGATAAATACATCGTAGCCACTCATGCAAGAAAGGAAGTAGTATGGTTACAGATATTGTGTTCAGGTATTGGGTTGGTACAACAAGCAATGAGATTATATTGTGACATTCATAGTGCAATATTCCTAGTAAATAAAACTTATCATTCAAAGACAAATCATATTGATGTTCAGTATCACTTTGTGAGAGACATGGTTGAGGAAAAGAAGGTGTTGCTGAAAAAGGTTGACACTTTGAAGAATGTTGCAGATTCATTGAAAAAGTTTGTGAGCATAGAAAATTTCTCCTGGTGTAGAGTAACAATGGGCATTTTCTTCCCTGGATTGTTGACTATATAATCCCGTGGACCTTTGGATGCAAAGAAAACAACAAGTGGGAGAATGTTGGGTATGTGTTATATTCTTTGCATGTGCGTGTGTGGGTGCGTCAGATTCAACAACTGTGTCTGATGATCCCTCTAGTAGTTCTCTTCATGTCATGTGTGTCGGGTGCTTCCTAGGGGGGGGGTAGGTATGCCCCCCCCTGGTTACGTGCAACATTCGGGGCAACGCCCCAAAAAAAATGTTTTAGGCGATTTTTTGCTATTTTTAGTGGTTTTCTAAATTAATCTTCGATTAAGGGATTAGGGTTTTGGTATCTACGAAATACCTAAAAACATTGTATATATTGTATGGTGAGTGGTGAAATTCAATATAATAAATATATGAGAAGTTTTCCTCGGTTGACGGTTTATGGTATAAATCTCTGTGTACTATGTGTATGAGCCATTGATTAAATTCTGTTTTGCTGAAGAATCCATATGCATTGCTTTACTTCACAGGTTTAAAACTTACACCCATCACTTCTAGGATTGAAAGCATTGTTCCAAGAAACCAACAAGGAGGTTGAACAAGCCTATTTCATTTCTTCTAAGATGCCATGTAAAGCCTTCCCTTTGGGTATAAATCAAGATCCCTCCTTACTTATCAATACTTGGAATAACATGTATAATCCTCAACAAGTTCCATAGAAAATTCAATACCCTGTGACTCCATGGCAGTTTCATAACTCTTTGCAGATTTAGTATTCCACACCATGGTCACAGTGGCCATCTCAATTGAATCAAACCTTTCCATGGTCTCAAGTATGGAAAGGATCTCCTTTTCAAGGGGGACAATTCCCAATGCAAACTCATTTTACATACAACAACAATGGCTACAACTCCCTTCAAATGATTCACCAAGTAATCCTCCCCCTACGACCCCAACCGCCTCTACAACCTAACCCAAGTCCAAACAATAAAGCAACTCAACAAACTAAAAACACCTATTTTTCCCACCCACCGCATCTCCCCTATTGAATGTAATGATGTACACCTGAGATCTAGGAGAGTTTCACCCCAAAAAAAATCCCAAACCTAAAACCAATTTGAAAAACATACCACTAATACAACCCACCCCACAAGTCTAAAAAGATCAACTCAAGCTTAGGTTGTTACTCCTATTACTGTTGCTCCTGTTGAAATTTCTCCAAGCCCACCATATTCGGAAAAGAAATTGTTGAGTAGGGGAGGGCAT
Source organism: Picea mariana (assembly GCA_032191745.1). Classification (NCBI taxonomy): domain Eukaryota; kingdom Viridiplantae; phylum Streptophyta; class Pinopsida; order Pinales; family Pinaceae; genus Picea; species Picea mariana. Next base: position 45,184 of record JASDQU010588682.1, read on the forward strand.
TCCACCAAAAGGACCTTCTTGAATCCTTTTTCGAAGTTCAAAATCATCACCAAGGATGAGTTTGCATCTCAAAAAACTGTATAAGACCAAAATATCCATGAACATAGTCCACAGGATGGGGACCTAGAAGTTTCTTCTAGTTATCCTTATCAGCATGAAGTAGAGCTCAAAGAATCATGGCCATTATACAAGGGGGAGAAGACATTAAATCCAAAAATCAAATAATTCCTTGCATCCTTGTCACCAGACCCAAACCCTTTGTACATTCAAAAGTTTGATGAGGACACTTTTGGATAAATTCATGGCATGACAACTGAAGAAGAGAACCGAGAAGGAAAAGACTACATTGAATCATGGTTCCAAGAAATCATCATGCCTCACCATTTCATTGTTCAACAATTCTTGTAACCATCTCCATTAGAGCAACTGGCCCTCATGTTCTGGTATCTCTTAAAGTATATTTTTCAAGTTTGAATATGAGTATGCTTGTAATTCTATTATGCACATGGATCCATTGAAAATATTCCTACACTTGAAGAGAAATTTGTCTTTATTCAAGTAGATTAGGATAATTTAAGGAATAAATAAAAAAATAAAACAGTAAAGATAAAATAAGTCCAGTTGTGAAAACCAATTTACTGGCATAAATGGACACAGACTTTTCTTGAAAACCAGGTTACTGGCTGAAAAAATTCACAATAAGGTTCTGTAAGTTTATACTTATGTTTCCATTGTAGATTTTCTTAGATACCTTCATAGAATATCTAGCTAACAATGAAACATACACAACTTGTGATGGTGAATGAAAAAAGAAGACAAAAATGGAGAAAATAATAAAAGAATTTCTATTATATGTATTCCACACACAAAGAGTGAATAATTTACAATAGATATAGGATACATGCATACCTAATGTGACATAGTAGTGATATAGATATATCTAGACACTCACTGACATACACATGAGTGAATTGCCACCAAATCCTATTTAATTGATCCATGCAATCATCAATTAATTTAGTCACACATGTGAAAGTGAGAGAAACACATGCAAACACTGGTGATAAAACTGAGGTTTCCATGCATGCATGTATGACTTCCACTAGTCTAACTGAGTGTAATTGACTCTAAATTGAAGAGGGACATCCTATTTTATAGGGGAATATTCACTAGAGAGAATATTCTCATCTAAGGAAGTTTCTCGACATTGGACTATCAAATTTAGGAAAATAATTCTAGGTGAGTGTGTAATATCGCCAATGCCCCCTTGAGCACTATTAGGGTGTGCATGATGAATGGATCCCAACAACAAAGGCCATGTTAGTTACCCATTGAACAATGCATCTAAGAATGAAACAATGAAAAAGTGAGGATTGAGGGAAAACCTTATAAGAAACCCCCCCACCAAAGTACAATGAATCAAAACATTAAAAAAAGGGGAACTTGCTAAGCAACTATGTTATTCACTCCAAGGAGACCCTGCAAATGTGCAAGCCTATGCTTGGTGAATATTTTGTTGAAGAGGTAGATGTTTATATAGATTTGATGAAGTAGATGCATCAGTGAGATTTCCATATATATCCACTTTGTCTTATTGTAAAGAAGATGATCAAAATCCCATACTATGTGAAGTTTGGATGGAACTTTGAAAATCGTGCGTCTGTTCCTGGAAAAAATTATGAAAATTTGTTGATTTTAAAAAACTCATAACTTCATTTCTCGAATCCATTTTGGACGATTTTTGTTTTTGAAATTGGGTATTTTTCCAAGAGGAATTCAAATATCCAATTTTTTCTTGAAATTCTGCTAAAAAAATGTCAAAATTGAATCTGATGTGCATGACCCATGTTTTAGATTGTGAGATGCATGCATGGGAGTCTTTGTATGTGGCTCCTGAGATGCATGAATTCCGCATGAAAATGTGTCCTCATGTGGCTTCTGATATGCATGGATGATATCTTTTGTATGTGATTCAGAAAATATATATGAAATGGAGTAGACATCATCTTCAATGAATGGAACAAAAAGTTGTGCATATACCCATGTAGAAGGTTCTTCAAATTGAGAGTATTGATCTTCCACTGGATTTTCTACTGGATCTATCTTGTCAACCTTTTTCATGCAATATTCACAATCTTCCTAATTCCTGAACATAACCTCAAATTTGGTCCACAATTCATTTGGAGTTGAGTCTTGTGATTCATCACCTACTTGATGGAAAATTTTAGGAGAAACGAACATGCAGATATATCCTATGGCCATATCTTGTCTATTGAGAAAGTCATTTTTCTCATTGGATAAATCAAGCTCTACTTCCATTTCCATGGTAATTTGGAATAAACCTATACCTTTGAGAATAAGTATAATCATTGGCTTCCACTCCAAATAGTTATGATGCGTGAGACATATTTATGGTGAGTAAAACATAGATTCCATCTTTCCTATTGTTTTTTTCCTATTGGATGTATGTGCTGACCTGGTTTCTATCTTAATTCTCCAAAAGTTCCCCGTTCACCATTGATCCTTATGGTAAACCAGAAGGTTACACCATTCACTAGTGCACAACATAGTCTCACTCGAGATGGTTTATGGGTGACTGCAGGATGCATAAGTCTGCAGTCATGGAAGGGGTTGGGGATGTTATTTTACGTATATTTATACTTAAACATGCATTCTATCATACCATTCATAAAACATATTGTTTCATTCATTCATAATATTCATTATGCATACATATTCTAGTGCACACTACAAATAAACCCATTCATTCATCTAACCATTTAAACATAATTGTAGAATTAAGTAAATAATTCGGGCACATTGAAACATAGGGTTTTACCATAGTTCACCCCCCTAAGGCTACGTCCACAAAGATCTTCTTCTTATTTCTTCTTCTTCATCAAAATAGTGTTGCATGAATTACATCATATAATATGTGAGGTTGACCAACATCGCACTAATCCCCATAGCTTGTGACTTGACCCTCAGTTACATCTTAGCATTAACTCCATTTGATCTCTAGAACTCTCATCAAAATACAAACTCTAACAAAAAGTATGATACTCTCTCTCTCTCTCTCTCTTAAAAAGGACACACAATTCTCTCTCCAAGACACATAGATAAAATATGATCCTTCAATATACCTCATACATATTATTTATACTACAAAATGGGTTAAAACCATTACATTATGAATCCAAAACCCTAAACCTAAGTGTACTCTAGTTTCCCACATTCCATGGTTAGTATTTATCCTTGATTTGATTTCCTTCTTTCTCAACGCGCTTCTTCCTTTTCCCTCTGTCACGCTAGTATTCCTTCTTTTTCGGTGTGCATTTTTGCCTTTGTCCCACTCTGAATCTCTTACTATGTTTAAATCCCAAAATATCCTGCTTGAAAAGGCCCCCAACATTAACCTATGGCTTACCTTGAGCCACTTAGGTCGTGAGTGCCTCCTGAACTAATCTCTGCAATTACTGGAACTTCTTTGCTAGTTCATCTTCTTTTTCCTTCATCTGCACATTCTTCTCTATGAGGGTATCCATGACCTCCGATGTAACTTTCTCCTTCAACACTTGTATTCTTTCTATGTGTGTCTATTCCATTCTAGCTTTCTCCATTTCCAACACTATTATCATTTTTTTTTCTTTCAATTGCAGGGGATCTAGCTGATCCTGTCTAGTTTTCCTTTCCTATTGGATGTTATTCACTTCTATATGTAGGTTCTTCATTTCTCATACATCTCAGAGTCTCTTCGATATGGGAATTGTCTTCTACCACTGCTTGAAATCTTGAACTGCAACTTTCATATTCTCTTCTTTCTGCTCATATTGTTGGATCCTATCATCCTCTGTCAAGCTTGTCCAAAGTTGCACAGTTTTTTCATAAAGTCCTTCTATCTCCTTAACTGTTAGTGCAATGTACTCTGTTTGTTATATAGCTTTCTACTCTCTTTATTTTCTAAGCTTTGAAGTTGTGGTTGGTGTTATCTTCTCCACCAATTCTTTTATCTCTTGCTTGTAGCCATCCATTGCCTGTGCGATCTTCTGTAGCTTCTCTTCTGCGTTGATTTCCCCTACTAATGTGCTCTCTAGAATTGTCTGAAAGAATTCTTCAAGTATTTCCTCCAATATATTTGCACTACATTTGTCTTCTTCATGTTCCAGTCACACCTCTGTGAGAACGATCTCTAGTACTTCCTTAGCTTCCCTGGCTATCTCTAGGTTTGTTGCATCTGTCCTCTCCCTAGACTGAAATTCTTGCACTACACTCATATGTAGCCTATATAAGGAATTTTTTGGTAGCTTTTTGAATACCAATTCCATCTTTTCTATGTCCTTAAATTGTCTCTACACCAAGTCCTCATCTATTCACAACATTTCTTTAGCTAGATTAAAACTCTCATTGACCAATGTTTTTATCTGCACTGTTGTTTCCTCACTCTTCGTTGTTTGTTGTTGTATTGTATCCTCATTTTGGGCCTTCTGCAAGCATATATTATCTAATACATTTATTACATATTTAATCTCTTACATTATCATTTCCCAATGTTTTTCTGCCTCCTCATATTCTTTGGCGGCGCGGTCTTGAACTTTCTCTGTGACTAGTTCTGCATCGTCTTCGGTTATGGTATATTCTAGAACTTCCTCGTGCGCTTTAATATTCTTGCGTGTCCCACATATTTGTACAAATGGTCTCTTTGGTGGCCTTGACTGTGTTGGTTGTTTTTTTCCTCGGGTATCTAGTATGTCCCCTCCTCCCTATTCCTCCTTCATAGGGATGTTGTCCTTCTTCTGTGTCGAGCCATTAATAGCAACTGCATGGTCCTTTTTTTGTGTGACCGTCCTGGGGATAGTATTATTTTTTTCTACTATTCTCCCCCTTGTTTTATTATTACTCTATGTTATGCTCCTTGTATTAAGAGACAGGGTACTTTTTTCTTGAGATGAACCTGCTTCTATTGGTTGTTTTTCCTTGGCTGGATGCTTATCATTTTCTTGTTGGACTGAAATATTTCATTCTTCTTGCCATTATTTCAACACCCACTAAAATTATTCTTCTATGGTGCAGTATCTCATCTACAACCACTCCTTTGATGGATCCCTTTTCGCCTGAATCCACATATTATGTCACGAGGATTTAAAGTTAGCTTTAATTTTGTACTCTTCCACCACCTCTGGTGCGATCCTCCAAGTCTCTTCCACCTTCTCCTGGATTTCTTCAAGATATGTCTTGAATATGTTGGTAGTTTTGTTTATGTATTTTGCAATAGTGGTGTTCCATAATGATTCGTACTGTATTGTGTAGCACCTTCCATTTCTATGAAGAAACATGGTCTATTTGGGGTGCTTCCAACCCACTAATGCAATCAAAATAATAAGCTATGAGTAGTGGAATTCTATCCCAATGTCTTGTGCATCCTTATAATCATCTGAAAATAAATTTAATAAATATTGGCTCCAACTTAATACAGTTCCCTTCACGCACTGTGCGGTTGCTTCTATAACACCTTCTGGCACTTCCTCCTTGCGGCAATTTCAGAGTAGTTTACAAGCCATTAGTTTTGTGGCTAGTCTTGTTGATGGTTCACTAATCCTATTGATGATGACCCCCCTGGATCCTCTTTATGTACTATATGTTTGTTTAATCTCTTCTTCCAAGGCATTCTCCTTGGTCTTTTCGTCAAGGTATTGCATAGGTGGATCACCATTGGTGGGAAGACCTGCTATCTATGCTATCAAATCAATGTCTAAGGATACTTCTGTATCCAACCAAAAAATGCCTCCATGCATGAATACCAGTAACTTCTTGACATAGTTATTTACTTCCCTACCCCTGCCAAAGTGTAGGATCTCAAGTAGGTCCATGATGCCGGTGTTGTATAACCCTTGTATCCACTTCTTAGGCTCCATTATGGGAACTCCCTTCATTCTAAACCTTATGCTTTATAAGTATACCTACTGTGAAAACTCTAGGAACTTATCTATATCCCTTACATCATGATATGAATAACGCAGTCTGTCTATGCATCCAAGTAAGTATGCAAAAAATTTTACCCCTGCTAGTATGCATGGTAACAAAATGGTTACCTCTGGCTACTTGTACGAGGATCTCTAGACCTGTTGTTTAGCTTTCCCCTTTATTGGTGCACTAGAAGGCCCTACTTCCTGATGTGTGTGCTCTTCCTCCTATTCCTCTCTGCCAAACTCCTGCTACAATGTAACTTCCTCAATCAATATTTGTTCTTGTTGTGTTTATTTTGTGCTAGGTTGATCCCTTGGCTCATCGGACTCAATCCTCTCCTCCTCTACTGCTTCTATGGGTTGAATCACTTCTTGTGTCGGGTTTGTCTCTACTATTGTTCTTGGTGGATCAAATTGCATTTGTTTTTTTTTTTCTCTTTGACCAATGTAGAGCTTGTTGTTTCTAGGGAAGGAATGGCATCGACATCCACCACTCCCTCCATTTGTGTAAGGTTTTCAGCCTCCATTGTTGGCTCTGGTGATGATCTTTTTTTCCTGTGGCTTCGTCTCGACATGTAGCTTGGTGCTCTGATTTTGGGTGGTGCCAATGTTGGAATCTAGATGGGTTTGCATAAAAAATCTCACTTTTCATCTGCTAAATCGCTTGTGTGTTCTTTCACTTCTCGCTTCTTAACTCTACATTCGCTCAAATTTACAATGAGGCTTGTCGAACCCTAATTTTTCTTCTAAAGTGTTGTCATAAATTCTCCAAAACTTTTTAGGCACGCTTCATTAACTATCATAAATGTTCCAAAGCTTACTATGCACACTTCAAAATATTCGTTTCGTGCCTCATTTTTTCGGTGATCAGTTTTTTTGTTTCCCGACTATTATAGATATTTCTAGGAATGTTATTTCAGTCATCCTACACACAGTATATTAATTTCTCATCTCCTTGAATTTCTATCTAATGCGCACTGTCATCCTTAAGTATCTGTCTAGCACTTATTCTTCTAACTACTTCTTTTTGGATTTTTCTTCATTTTTCTACTTTTGTCTTCTTTTTTCTTCTTTTGACTCCTACTATTTACAATATGTACAAGTATACTTGTTGCACTACAACTACTGAGGGTTAGTGGGTCAATGGTCCCTATACAGTTTCAGTTGACTACCATTCACCAGTCCTTGAAATTCCTTGCTTGCTAAATCTTGCTACTATACAACACCTCCATTTGTGGCATACTTTATCTGATATGGCCCTAGCCAATGCATTCTAAGATTCCTTGGGTGCTGCAAATACTTATTGTCATAGAGGATAACCATATCTCCTTCCTTAAAATTCTTCTTATTGATATGTCTATCATGCCATGCTTTATCTTTTTATTTTTGTACCTCCTGATGGAAACCTTCTATGATTATGTCTTCCTCTAATTCCATTAGTTGAGCCAATATTTCCTGCACTGCACCTCTTTCTATCATATCTGTAATTGTTGCAATGAAAAGACTTGGTATCAAATAATCTAAGGGAACTACTACTTCGTGTCCATACACCAATCTAAAGGGTGTATTCCCTGTTAGCTTCTTGTAGATAGTTCTAGAAGCCCAAAGTATTGTTGGTACCTTCAAATCCCTATCATCTCTGTTCACATTACAAATCTTTGTCAAGGCATTCTCCAAAATCATGTTAAAGGCTTCCACTATTCCATTAGATTGAGGGTGATAAGGATTGCTCTTCTGATGATTTATCTTAAAATATTCAATCTTTTCCTTGATTGTGTTGTTAATAAATTGATTCCCCTGATCACTCATCAATATTCTTGGACAGCCAAACCTTGTCACTACGTTTTAAAATAAAAAGTGTGTTGTTGTCTCTGCACTTCAATCCTTTACTGGTGCTTCCTTAACCCATCTGGTCAAGTATTATGTCACTTTAATAATATATCTAGCTCCTGATCTTCTTGTTGGTGGATTGATTTGACCTACAAAATTTATTTCCCACTTATCAAATACTTCCAAAGTAACCTGAGGTCTCAGTGGAATTTCATCCCTCCTAGATGGCTTCCCAACTCTCTGACAGACATCACACTTCTAACAATATTCATTTGAATCCTTGTGAGTTGTTGGCCACCATAATACTGTGTTCAATACCTTCTACGTGGTATCTTTTCCTGTGTAATTCCCTCCAACAATCCCTTCACATGACTCTGCTAAAATGATAGTCCTTTCATGCTCCATCACACATCTCCTCAAGATGTTATCTTCACCAAGTTTTTATAAATGACCTGCAATCGGTTGATAATGTGTAGCTCTGATTACCAAATTCTTCTTCTGCGCAATGTTAAATTCCTTTGGTGCAAAGCATGTACTCAAAAACTCAATGATATCAGCAACATACTCATCAACTATCTGTACTGAAAAAAATTGTGCATCTAGAAAGTTGTCCCCCAAGTTAATGGGTTCTTCTCCATTATTTATTTTGGATAAGTGATCTGGTCCTGCATTCAACCTTCTAGGATTTACCACAACTTAAAAATAAAATTCTTGGAACGAAAGTAGCCATATGCATATCCTTCCCCCCAACACTCGCTTATTGACTAAGTATCTCAGAGATGAATGATTTGTGAACATATTGAAATGTTTTCCCAACAAGTAATGTATGTATTTCTGCAAAGCATACACCATAGATAATCCTTCTCTTTATCTAGTGTTGTAGTTCTGTTATGAATCAAATAAATTTCTACTTGAAAATGCAATTTGGCGATCTATATCACCTTTTCCTGGTTGGGTTAATATTGCTCCTAAGCTATTGAAAATGCATACACATGCACATGAAATTATTTATCCCAATCTAGAAATACTAAAATCAACGCAATTACCATATTTTCCCTCAAAATATCCAAACTTTGCTGGCATTCATCATTCCACTGATACTTAGTGTCCTTATTCAACAAATTCTCCATTGGCACAATAATCTGTGCATATCCTCTTATGAAATTCCTGTAGTATCCTATATGGCCCAATGTACACTTCAACTGGCGCACTAACTTTGGTGGTGGTAAGTTAACTATGAAAACAATTTTAACATGATCAACTAGTAGACCCTCTTTACACACCACATGTCCTAAAAAAATACCAAAAGGTGCCCTGAAAATACACTTCTTGATATTCAATGATATCTGACACTGTATGAAACTGTCCAACATTAGCCTTAGTGCTTCAACATTATCCTTCAACAAACTGAACATTGTCCAATCATCCAAGTAAACCTCCAAATATTTATGAACGAAGTGCTTAAAAGATGCTACTACTACCCTTGAAAAAATTGTTGGTGCATTTTTCAATCCAAATGGCATAACTATATACTGAAATGATCCCCAATCTATAGCAAATGTAGTTTTGTCTATCTTCTGGTAAAATCCTTATCTGATGATATCCTAGGAATCCATTTGTAAAAGAATAAGCTTCTTCACCCCCTACATTCTCCAAAACGTCTTATGTAAATGTGGTAGGAAAAGGATCATGTAGGAAATCATCATTTAATTTTCGCAAATCTACACAAATCCTAATCCTTCCTTGCTTATTTTCCTTCACCACCATAGGGTTGATCCATTCTTATTATTCCAAAGGTTCTATACCAGGAGCTTCTATCATTTTGTCAATTTCTGTCTTCACTTTCTCTTTGTATATTGGGTTCAATCTGCAAGGCCTTTGTATGATAGGTTTGGATTCTGGATTCAAAGGGATATTCATCTCTCCTATCTCTTCTACTAATCCCTTCATCTCTGAGAATGTCGTTGGCAATAACTCACTCTATTCGTGCAGTAATTTTGTGATCCTTTCTATTGTCTGATTATCCCAATAATATCCAATACTTTCCATCTTTTGGGTTTATGCAGTTCCAATATTTACCTTTTTTT